>CAWUFW010017161.1:0-275653 GCA_963921515.1 Calotriton arnoldi | reverse complement strand
CTTCCTCCGGATTACCAAAAAGGTGAAGGGCACCGGCGATCTGACTATTAACAGAGCACATCGAGTACCTGCAAGCCGACCTTCTTATGCAAAATTTCCAAGAACAATTCTGTTCAATTTCGGCGATGTCTGGATTAAAGAACAAATTTTGACCCAAGGAATCCTAAGGAAGTCCTTCTCCGCTCCAGATAACTTTTCATTTTGAATGTATTCGGACATGTCAATCCTGGCAACACGAAGACGTAGAGATTTCATTGGATTGATAATTTAAATGCAACAATACTCCAGCTGGCATAATTCAGCAATCCAAACTAAAGTTCTGTATGAAGGTCGATATCATAAATTTCTGACAGTTTATCAGGCTAAAGAATTCTTGCTTATAGTTAAAGGGGATGGGGGACAGGAAATAACATCTATTTTAGACAAGACACTAGTAAGAATAATTGTCAGCTAAAGATTAATCTATATCTGAATAAAGGTAATTTGAGAATATACTACCCCCAAATCTTTTTGGCCTTTTTTTTTCTTCTTTCTTTTTCCTTTTGCTCCAGCATGGTATTGTGAGGGCAGGCTGTTTTGCACTTCCCCCTCCGGAAGGAGCTCCAAGTACCATTCCAAGGTACTGCACTAGGGGGGAAGGGGGGATGCTGGGATGGTGGAAGAGGGCACGGGAGGGGAACGAGCCCATGACGGGAAGGGCCTTGACTAAAGAGAGGGGGAAGGGTATGGGGTCACACAGAGGTGGGGGAGTAAAAAAGAAAATGATAATCACAGACAGATGGAGGAGCAATATGCAAAGACCTATGGTTAGGCATAGTCGAGCCAAGCAAGGCAGGAGAACAAGTCATATTAAATGGGGGAGGAATACCCAGATCAAGGCTGATCAGAAAGAGCTAACTAGTACAAATCCCTGATAACCAGACACTACGTGTAGTCTCATGTAATATAAATGGGGCGAACAATCAAACGAAATTGAACGCTTCACTTCAATGGCTAATGACAGTTCAGCCGAAAGTTATCCTTTTACAGGAGACCCATTTCAAGGGCCTTTCGTCTCCATCTAAATTGCCCAATTTCATATATCAGGCCTTCCTGGCTTCGGTTAATACAGTCGTCAGGGGAGTAGCAATATTACTTACATGCTACTTTCGGGGGAAATTCTCCAGACTATGCGTGACCTGCAAGCTAGATGGGTGATGTCAAGTCTCAAGAGCGGGGAACAGGTTCTCCATTTAGTCAGCTACTATGGCCCTATAGAGGATGAGACGGTAGCATTGGAAAAAGTAGGCAATATTTTAATTTCATTATATGGGCTAGTTATTTTAAGAGGAGATTTTAATTTTATTCAGAATTTAGGGCTAGACTATTCTCGTAAAAATAAGGAAATTAAATAAACCTCAAACTTGTAGACAATTGGGGAAAATTATTCGAGACTTTGCACTACTCGACCCCTGGAGAGCCCAGCATCCGTTCACAAGTGAATTAACTTGCTTCTCGAAAAGGCATGGTACTGCGTCAAGAATCTATATTGTTTTTGTTTTCCATCAATGGGAAAACAGAAAGTCCTAGAGTACTCCAAACCTGTTCTCGGACCACTCGGTCCTCCTGACAGAGGTTAGAATAAAGGCCTAGGTGGATGTTGGATAAAACTCTTTTGACTGAAGAGGGCAGGATTATAAATATGCAAAGTTTGCTTATTTATTTTTCCCAGTGGAATGTGCGATCAGCCCCACCCTTTCTAGTCTGGGATTCCTGTAAGGCCTTCATTAGAGTGGAGGCAATAGCTCGTAATGCTAACATAGTCAAAATTTGAAAGGAAATGGCCTGACAACTACAACAATAGCTAGACCACGCAAGCCAACTCCACTTAAGAGTCTACTTGCAAACAACTGAAGCTCGATTAGGAAAAGCTAGATGGAGCATTAGAAATGTTTATGATCTCCAGCCAATAGCTAACCAGAGCATATGTGTACAACAGTGGTGTGAAGAAAGCGAAAACGCTGGCAAATTTTTGGCCCGGTCCGTAAAAAAAAGATGTAATAATGCCGCCATTAAATCTTTTTTCGATGAGGATAAAAGTCAAGTATTACAGCAAATGGCGGAAATTGATAAGGTCTTTCTGTCCCATTATAACAGGCTGTTCTCTGCTCTAGTATCAACATCTCTGAAATTGGTCAATAAATTCCTTAACACAATAAAGCTGCCTATGCTCCTGTACCCTAAAGACTCAGATTTTCAAGACAATTTCTGATATTGAAGTCCAGGGGGCTATCAAAAACACTCCAAGCGGAAAAGCCTGAGGCAGTGATGGACTACCTATAGAAATCTATCAAATATTCATGCCACAGATTACTGCAATCTTGGAGGGGTGCCAGACTCCCAAAGCCTTTTCCTAAGCAGTTATTGCTAGCTTCCTAAAAAAGGGCCAGCCCTCTGACAACCCCGGGTCTTATCACCCAATTAGTTTATTGAATAATGATGATAAATTATTTACTAAAATAATGTCGGCTAGAATAACTCTACAAGCGCAAAAGCTGGTGAATGAGGATCAATGTGTTTTTTTGCCAGAGAGGATTCTTGCCAACAATACACATTTTTTAGTTCAGGCGAACGATTACTTTTCAAATAACGATATAAAAGCGGCAATCATCACGATTGATGCTGAAAAAGTTTTTGATTTAGTTAATTGGGATATTTTGTTTGCCAGTTTAACAAATTGAAGTTTCCCTTGGGCTTTGTCAATATTTTCCAGAAATGATATGACAAAGCCGAGGCTAAAGGTATAGTTAATGTGCTTACTGCTGGGTCAGTCAAGATTCAAAGAGGCACCCGTCAAGGGTGTCTGATGTCCCCGGTTTAATTTGCTTTAATTATCAAACCATTAGCTTCATTGATAAGTCAGAATCTCTTAATTAAAATACCCGTAGTCGTGCACCAAAACTCAAGTTGTATGCAGACGACCTAATTCTGTATTTGGGGGCAGATTCTTTAAACATCGAGCAAACCTTTGACAAAATTCATAGTTTCTCTGATTTCGGAGGCTATAAGATTGACAATAAAAAGTCAGAAATGTTTCTACTTAATTGCCCCAATCAGGTTCTACCCAGCAACCTCTGAAAGTAGATCTCCAACTCCAATCAGGTTTAATCAAAGTTAAGAATATTGTAAGCAATTGACAAGCTTTACCACTCTCTATAATTGGGAGAACCATTCTGCTAAAAATGATGATACTATGTTATTTATTTCCATGTTTTCAAATGTCCTTGTTAAGGTTCCTCAAAGCCACTTTTTGGAAGTAGAATAAATGTTTCGTGAATTCATCTGGACAGGCAAAAAAAAACAGCACTAAACTAGAAACTCTACAGCTGAGCTTGGAAGAAGGTGGCACCGGGCTAGCCCATATAAAAAAATATTTTCAGGTTGCATTTAAGGATTGGTGTGGATGCGTAGCTACGTCACAAGACTATGGATTTAATTTTTATCTCCAGCAAATGTTAATAGAGAATAACATACAGCTTGTACCCATTACTAAGATCCCCTGATTACGAAAACGTAATAAATATAAGATCATGCACATTTAATTAAAAAAAGACATTAATCCTCGTAACGAATTGCTTTTATAATATGCTGCGCACACTTCTCTCCATTTTTTGTCTGTTCCCACATGCACTATAAACAGTCCGTGCATATAATCTAAGTCCTTTCACCAGCAGTAATTCTGTGTTCAAGGAAAGTAATCAGCAGTTTCTCTAAAAAGGCACACGTAATTGTCAGTCATGCCAAAGTGATTTATTAAATTATTGATGACAACACTGATGACGTCTCAAATGAGATCACTCATGAGAACACTGTGCGCGGTGGTGAGAAAGATATGAGCACCGCCAACTACAAATGGTGAATTTCAGTGATTTCCTGAGCTTACAATGTTTGGTTTTAATTGACATTTTCACCTAATTATAACACCACTTTAACCTTAGTTTTTCAGTCTATCTATCTATCTATCTATCTATCTATCTATCTATCTATCTATCTATCTATCTACCTTCTATCTATCTATCTATCTATCTATCTATCTATCTACCTTCTGTCTATCTATCTATCTATCTACCTTCTGTCTATCTAACTATCTATCTATCTATCTATCATCTATCTATCTATCTATCTACCTTCTGTCTATCTATCTATCTATCTATCTATTATCTATCTATCTATCTATCTACCTTCTGTCTATCTATCTATCTATCTATCTATTATCTATCTATCTATCTATCTATCTATCTATCTATCTACCTTCTGTCTATCTATCTATCATCTATCTATCTTTCTATCTATCTATTATTTATCTATCTATCTATCTTCTATCTATCTATCTATCTATTATCTATCTATCTACCTTCTATCTATCTATCTATCTATCTATCTATCTATCTATCTATCTATTATCTATCTATCTATCTATCTATCTTCTATCTATCTATCTACCTTCTGTCTATCTATCTATCTATCTATTATCTATCTATCTATCTACCTACCTATCAATCTTCTATCTATCTATCTATCTATCTATCTACCTTCTGTATATCTATCTATCCATCTATCTATTATCTATCTATCTATCTATCTATCTATCTATCTATCTATCTATCTGTTCCAAAGTCATCCAGTGCCCTGGGCACCCCCATTTTTTTTGCTGACTGGTACTTGTGGTAACTGACTGTCCCTGGGCTCTGCTTAACCAGGCCCAGCGCAAGTGCTATGGTGAAAACACAGTGAAAATACACACAGACATTTGGGTACACTATGGGGGATATTCTCAAGAACGTGCGATAATCATTGCCAAAAAAAGCTAACGCACGTTTTCATATCGCCGTCTATCGCGGGAAAAGAACTCTGTGTTAACGTCGTATTCTCAACACGGCGGTAACATGCGATAGTCTCCCGATAACACGTCAAATGGCCACGATAACATCACCAGGACGGTGATAAAAATCCAAACCCGAACGCGGAAAAAGTCGAAATGGGCCCAACCGCGATACCAAACCAGCGATAAGCTGCGCCAGCATGCAAGTCCCACAAGTCAGGCGGCCAAAATCACTATAAAAGCGGCAACCAAAAACACAACAAGACCCAAACAACTGCGAAGCACCATGGAGGTAGCCGGAGCAAGAGCAGAGGACAACCAGAACCCCACAAGCCCAACGGAGGACCAGCCTGGGACCATCATTGGGGAGATGGTGGCAGGAGTCGGGGCACCGGACACTGCACAACATGACCTGAGCTAACAGCAACAGGGTGAGTAACGACCAGGGACTGGGGGGACGGGGGGAGATGGGCACAATGGCACACATGCACAAGTAAGTATAGCACATCTGCGGACAAACCATGCCCAAGAGTCACAACTCCGACCAAGGGCCCAATTTACCCAAGTCTGCAACAGCTCAGCACTGCACAAGCACAGAAGTAAAAGGCAGACCGCCTGAAGGGGATAAGGGGAAGCAAAATCAGACCCGAAGGGGCAAATCACCCACAATGCAGCACACACACAAGATGCAGAGCACCCCAACATTGACAACAATGTGGTACAAACTGCAACACTTTCACAACAGAACAGAGGACACAACTGCTGCCGCCTGTGTTTAGAAAATGGCCATTCGCATTTGGCATAGCAGGAAACTGTGAGATGACAATGTACGAGTACAACCTCACATCCCTGATGGTGTAGAAATGCCAAGTGTCCCGCTTCAAATAGGCGTCTCCTCATACACAGTCACAATGTACAGTGCCATGCAGTCTGACAGTAAACTTGCACAATGCGTGAACATACATGTGAACACAATGTCAATCTGCATTTCCCTTCACATTGCAGAGGGAGAATCAACACCTCCTGCAGAGCAGACCCAACAACACAGCACTGATGATGAAGAGGACCTCCCCAACATCTACACCGACGCACTCCAACAGCTCAGGGACAGCTCCGGCACACCACCTCCAGGAGCAGGGCAGCCCAGCTGCATCCATGAGACCCCACCCCCTGCACAGGCCACACAGCATGAAGCACCCACCACCACAGCTCTCTCCCAGGACCCCCAGGACCCCCAGGACCCCGAGGACCAACATATGGCCTAACAACGCCGTGTGTTAGGGTGCCAGGAGGAGATGTCTGACCAGCTGTGGGTGGGGTTCGACCTCATGGCAGCCAAACTAGATGCCATACGTGGGTGTCTAAGTCCCATCAGGGACCACTCAAAGTCCCTAACGGACACCCACTGTCCGCTCCTTGCTCTACAACACGCCATGGCTGACATCACTGGAGTCATGACTCTGAGACAAGAACAACTGTCCAGTCAGAGTGGCCCCAGCGATGTCATCCGTGAGTTGGGACACATAAGGAGAATGATGGAGAGCTTGGAGCGGATGCAGGCGGAAAGAATGTGTGCCACGGCTGCACACCAGCGAGATGTAGCTGTGATCTTCCATGCCCTGCAGATCCTCGTCATGGCATTGCCACCACAAGGCCTGGCGCGGATGGATGCTGGTGTCACTACTACATCTACATCTCCTCCCCCTGAAGTGTCAGTGCCACACAGTGTGGCAGATTTCCCACCTCCGTCCCCTGATGTGTCACTGCCACACAGTGATGCAGACAGAACACCACCACCCGCATGTGAGGCACCTGACACATCAGAGGACGAAGATGATGATGAATCTGGCTTTGTGGCTAGAATCAAGTGTTAGCATTCATCTCCGCCATATGGCCATGTTCAGCTTGGTTCTGCCCTCTGCATCATGCCCTGGAATAACACCTCCCACTGTCCCACCCATACACCGAGCAACACTCACCTTGGACCTCGACATGGACTGCCATATTTGGTGTGGTTACCAATGACACAGCAATCACACTGCGGACTGTAGTCTTCCACTCCCTATGAACTTGTCAATCCCGAAAGGACTCTGGCTGGCCCTCCACGGGGCAACAATGTAAAGTGGGGTTTGCATGGCCCTGTACTGGCCCAGCTTCAACACTCCACTGAATGTGAATAAAACATCCCAATTCACACATTTAAGAATGAAAGTATGGATGAATGTAGGGACAGTGGTTCCACAAAAGAGGCACTCCCTGGGTAATGCTATCAATGCGCATGTATGGCCGTGACCCAGATAGGCATTGAGACACACATTGTCATTCAAATCAACACTCATCTTAGTTGAATACAAGTGAAGCTGCGTAGACTTTATTAGCATATGTGTGTCAGTACGGGCAAGATAAGTGCCACAACATGCTGACCAATGCAGCAGTATGTCAGAATGAGGAACCTTGCCAAGCGCCGCTGTCCACTCCGGGGGAGTCCCTCACCTTTCACAGGTGTGCATTAACACGCGTTGTTGTCCGCTCATGTTTTCAGAGTCCAGGCGAGTGCAGTTGTCCACTGTTGTCGTGGGATATGTGACCAGATCTCCAAGATGAAACAAGGTGTCGGGACATGTGCAAGGCGTTCCAATCAGTTGTGGCTTCAGGTACGTAGTTACTCGTCCATGAAAGCGATTGCAGCTTCGTAGGCTAACATTTCCAACATGAGGTCGGTGTCCACTTCATCAAACAGGACGGCGAGGCGATCCATTAGCAGGTCCGGACAGATGTGCTGCGTCCACTCCCTTTCATCAATTAGCACTACAGCCCAATATGGGAGCGGTTCAATGTGGTCACTGCACACGAGGATTTGTGCAATCTTCCAGGTCCAGCTGCCAGCATGTATGCCAAGTATCAAGGCATCCCATAAACGGGTATCACGGTGACACTCCTGGTCGTGGGCCAACAGGGGGCACACACACATCAAAATCCAGTTCAGCTACCGTCCTGTTGGATAGGCAGACATCCATGGACCACTCGAACATGCACGATCGACAATGCAACAAAGGCTGGACGCAGGTGACATTGGCAAGGCGGAAGCTAAGCCAGTAACTGATCCGCAGCAGTGCCAATGGCAGTGCCCCCAGTGAATGCAGCATTTGTGCACGGTACAGTTCCACGTGACAGGGGTTGTGCATGTGAACGGGATGTTCAGCCATTACGTTAGTGGCCCTTGTGGAAGCGGCACTGTTATGACCTGCGCCAGTTCTGTGGATGAAAAGCCACATCTCGTATCAATGAGTTGTTATAGTGTGCACCGGTTGTACGCCTGGGATGTTGTGGGAGTAAGTGTGAAGGTCATTCCATGCAAGATAACTTCGAGCAAGGACTTCTGTGTGTGGGGTGTGTATACGTTGGTCTTTCGTCTGGCTGTGCATAGTGTGGGAGTCGACATCAGCTGCTATAGTATCTGTCAGGGGGTGCCGGGCACATGCAATTCAAAGGTCGGAGGTGCAGATGTGCTTCCGCCTGATAGTTCAGACAAAGGAGCTTTCACCCCTAGTGTAAGTTTGTTATCTGCTTGCATTCATGGGATGTGAAGTGGCTTGTTGGGGGTGGGGTGAGATGAGTGGGACTTTGTGATTCATTATTGACATGACTTGCATGTGGCATATGAGCGGCATCACTGTGTGTTACGTTGCCTCACAGCTGCTCCTCCCTCCCCCGTACCCATTTACTTATCTGCGCTGCGCAATTGCATCCCTTGCACTCCTACGGCACAGTATTGTTATGCCTGTCTGCGCATGTCCACAAGCCTGACAACGACACTGTGATGTTGGCCGTTGAAGGTGGTGGGCCACGTGAGTGTAGGACTATGTAAAGGATAGGGCGGACTCAGATGTAGAGTACATGCCTGGCTGAACTGGCGCAGCTAATGTGGCTGGGCATTTTGCTCATGCTGCGGCAATAGAGTTACACACAACACTTGGCATGTATGATTCTGGACCCCGAGCGGTCTTGCGCTCCTTCATTACTCCGTTCGTGCGAGCCCGCCCTCCGGGTGCATGCTACATTGCAACATTGTCGCTTACAGAGGGGGGGACTTAGCTACATGTCCAAGCTATTACCCACTGCCCGAGGTGACATAGTTGCGTCCGCTGTCCACAGCACAATGTAATGTGGTAGGGTCCGGGGCCATCATTCATGCATAATGACCACAAGGACACACTTGGATAGATAGTGGAACTGGCTACGGGCACGTGCGCCCGGCCCCTTTTTATTACCATGATCACATATCCAGTGACGCCTGTGCTGGATGGGTGTGGGGTGAGTGTGAGCCAGCCCTCAGTGAGTGGTTGGTGCTCGCAACAACTTGAACAGTGATCACTATTAAATCGGAAACAGAAAACACCAACATCACACTAACAACTGCGAAGCACCATGGAGGTAGCCGGAGCAAGTACAGAGGTCACCCAATATTCAATCAGAAGGGGCCATGACTTGTGGTGCACTGACATAGTGGCACCAGAGCTGGGCGTGCTCATGTGAAGAAATTGTCAATGATTGTGTCCCTTCGGGATATTCCTGCAACAGCTGCAGTGGGGTGTGTTACACTTGCCTCATCTTCATCATCATCGTCCCAGTTCTTCCACACTGCCTGAGGTGACATTGTTGCTTCCGCAGTCCTCAGCACGTGACTCAATCATAAAGGGTCCATGAGCTGTGGTGCACAGTTAGTGGCACCTGTGGCGCTCAGGGGGTGCGCAGCCAGCGATGATGCGTGGTCCGGGTGGGCCGCACCTGGAGCAATGTCTTCTGCCTATTGAATTCTGCCTCAATATGGCCACGTGGCGTTGACTTGTGGGGCACACAGTTAGCGGCACCTGTGGCGCTCAGGGGGTGTGCAGCCAGCGATGATGCGTGGTCCGGGCTGGCCGCATTGGGAGCAATGTCTTTTGCCTATTGAATTCTGATTAAATATGGCCACGTGGCTTTGACTTGTGGTGCACAGAGTTAGTGGCACCTGTGGCGCTCAGGGGTTGCGCAGCCAGTGATGATGCGTGGTCCGGGCAGGCCGCACTGGTGGCAATGTCTGTTGCCTACTGGACTGCGTGATCTGCAATCGCGACTCGATCTGAATTGTGAGCCCTGCTGACCTCAGTGTAGGCCGGAGGCAGAGGTCAGCAAGGACCCGCAGCCACGTGGCATTGACTTGTGGTGCACAGAGTTAGTGGCACCTGTGGCGCTCAGGGGGTGCGCAGCCAGCGATGATACGTGGTCCGGGCGGGCCGCACTGGGGTCAATGTCTGTTGCCTACTGGACTGCGTCATCTGCAATCGCGACTCAATCTGAATTGTGAGCCCTGCTAACCTCAGTGTAGGCCGGAGGCAGAGGTCAGCAAGGGGCCGCAGCCACGTGGCATTGACTTGTGGTGCACAGAGTTAGTGGCACCTGTGGTGCTCAGGGGGTGCGCAGCCAGCGATGATGCGTGGTCCGGGCGGGCCGCACTGGGGTCAATGTCTATTGCCTACTGGACTGCGTCATCTGCAATCGCTACTCGATCTGAATTGTGAGCCCTGCTGACCGCAGTGTAGGCCAGAGGCAGTATCCAGCACACACATAACTCCGTGGTGCTGTGCGGCTGGGTGCACTGAGGGCCTGTGTCGCGGAAGCCAGCGTTCGGCTGAGGAGGCTGGCAGTCACGGTGGCGGACTCGTGGCAGGGTGAGGGGCGCCGCCCTGGCAGACGCGTTGGCCATCCTGGAAGTGAACCTCGCCCAGAGCCCTGGCCTATTTATTCACACTCCTACGCTGGGCAGGCGTACGCCGGACAAGCCCACTCCACTTACACTTACAGGGGGGGACAGCACAGCTACATGACCGTGGTCTTCCCCACTGCCTGAGGTAACATGGTTGCGTCCACTGTCCACGACACTGCAAACACCTGCAGTATATGTCCATATGGATAGGTCAGTGCTCTGCATACTGAGGTCTGTCCAGCACATCACCGCCATACTTGGCATTGTGTGCATTCTTATTCATGGGTGACTTGCCTTCTTCACACATACTTGGTTCCCACCTCTCCCCACATTCTGCTATTGTGTGGCTGAGGGGCCATGCCGTTTTTGGAACATCCGCTGTCCTGTTCTGCGCTGCCTCGGTGGTAGTAGGAGGGGGGTGGTCCGGGGGAGGGCTGAGGGTGGTGGCGGTGGGTGTTGTGGCCCTCTTGGGTCTCCGAGCTGCATGATCAGTGTCTCCATGGCAACTGTTTGCAGGGCTCGAGAAATCCACTCGCCCGCTCGCATTTGCGAGGTAGAATTAATGAGGACGAGCTATTTTTAGGTCCTACTCGCCCTTTCTGTCGAGTAGGAAAACAAACTAACTTTTGTCCTCTGTCTTTGAAAACGGAGCAAATGTGACAAGATAACAAGATTTAAAAGCATTTTTATTGCTCACAAAGCGAATGAGCAATAAAGATGCCTTTAAATCTTGTTATCTTGTCACATTTGCTCCGCTTTCAGAGATGGAGGTCACGTAGGTTGCAGTTAGGTCGAGGAGATTTTTCAAGGTACTAGACCTGCAGGACTAGTACCATTTTTCGGATTTTTCGAGCCCTGGTTGGTCTTCAGATGTGGCTCTGGGCTGAGCTCCCTTTCTACTGCAGTTTGTCGTCCCGCTTAACACCAGTAAAAGGCAGGTGTTAAATCCCTGCTGCTAACGCGCCTTATTGCCTGTTTTTGGTTCGCATCGCAGATCTGGCTGGAAGTTGAGAATATCGCGAAGTGGTGTTTTCGTGTGTTTTTGCACGGGAACGCCTACTCTGCATATCATTAGTTGTCTCTCTCATCCGTGGCGATGTTTTTTGCTGCAGCTATCGCTGGTAAACTGGCGATGTGGGCAGTTTGCACCAGCTTGTGCTAGGAGCACTGTGGAGTGAGGATCTACATTATTTTCGCATATTCAGAACCCCTAAAGTCTCCGCTAAGTGTCCAAGTTGTAGGGGCCAGGTAGCTATAAGCAGGGTCCATATAAAATATCTGTTATAGGCCCTGGTGTTGGAGAAATCGGACATTTTATTTTCCCCATTGTAGATCCCCAGCCACATAAGTTAACATTGCAATAGTTTATGGTATCATAACTAACGCTGGGAATCAAACAAAATATCATTCAAGGACTTAGGAGACTGGTATTGATAAATCCAACAATGTACTTTTGTTGGATTTATGCTACAGTAATCAAGAAAATAAGTTATAAGACTTACTTGTCTGTAAGCCAAAATTCAGCCTTCCTGTGGGCTCCTCTGATTGGTCAGAGTGAAGACGATTAACCAGGCTCCTTTGATGAAGTAATAAGCGGCACCCAGGGAGAGAGGCTATCTCTTGTAAGAGGACCCTGCTCCACAGGAATGCCAGAGCAGGGGGCAGGGGGTCATAAAGCATCAAGTTCAAAGGCAGAAGGGGACAGGCAGAGACAGCCAGGTCCATCTACCCTCCATCCACTCTGAACCCTTCTGGGCCTTCCGGGAAAATCTCATATAGTCGCGTCCAGACCCTACCCACCAACACTGGCTGGAACTGTATCCTAGCCAATGTCAGATCCCTCCCTAAACATGCGGTAAACATATGGGATCTCCTGACTGAAAATGATCCTCACATTGGGATTCTCACTGAAACTTGGATCAAACCCTCCTCTAACCCCTCTATTGCAATAGCTCTCCCGGAGGGTTATCAAATTCAAAAACTCAACAGGACAGGACGGGCAGGGGGTGGTATGGGGTGGTATAGCCTTAATATATAAGGAAGCCATATCTATCTCTATATTAGATCAGATGTGCACGGACGATATAGAATGCCTAGTCTTCAGACTGCACCTGCACCCTCAACACAGCTAGAAATGAGCTCTTGTTTATAGACCCCCAGGCCCGCTACTAGATTTTACTAGCAAACTAATGGAATTCATTTCCCCACATGTCATTTCCACTCGTAACTTCCTACTTCTGGGGGATTTTAACATCCATAGCGAGAATGTCCTTAACCTCGACGCCACAGCTTGCCTAAAAGACCTGGCCACAATCGATCTCCGGAAGATCAACAACGCCCCTAGCCATTTGGCAGGACACACTTTAGATCTCATTTTAACTAACTCCACGAATATCGTCTGTGGGGAAACGCACCCTCTGACTTGGTCAGACCACTCTCTAGTGAATTTCCAACTTATGAGTCCTAGAAATACCTCCACCCCCATATCACACGCCGCATGTTTGTACAGACCTTGGCACAAACTGAAGCCCGACCAATTCCTGACCCCATTTTGCTCCTGGAACACCAAAACTAACACTCATAGTGTGGAGGAACAGCTAGCTCATTTCAATTCCATTGTACTAACCACCATAGACAACGTAGCCCCTCTGAACCCTCAGACACACCCACTAAAACACACTCCCACTAGCTGGTACTCCACTGTCCTACGAACTGAAAAGAGCCAATGTAAAAAATTGGAACGGAAATGGCGACACTCGCACAGTGCGCAGGACAGAGAGAAATTTAAAGCCGCATTATCCACCTATCATAAAAATATTAAATCCGCTCACAAGCTACACATCGCTCATCAGCTGGAGCAAGCTGGGAATAATTCTAGGGCCCTTTACCAGATCCTGAAGTCCTACACCAATCCCAGGGCTTGCAAAAGTGCAGACACTTCCTCTCAGTCGCTTTGCGACAATATAGCTTCCTTTCTTACCCAGAAAATCGAAGCCATCTACCATAAAATCACCTCATCCAATGAAATTTCATTGCACCCTAATACAGCATATCCTACCTCCCTTGACAGCCCCTCGCAGCTCCTCTGCTTCCCCTCACTCACTCCGGTAGAGGTTGAGTCTCTCCTTACCAAAATTAAATCTGGATCCCCTTTCGATATTATTCCCGCAAAAATCTCATCCAGACTATCCGCACAGTTAGCCATACCGATCTGTACCATTCTTAATAGTTCCTTGAGGGTTGGCAGACTCCCCTCAGAATGGAAAGCAGCTCAAGTTGTACCCATCCGAAAAAATCCTTAGACCCCCGCCACTGAGCTGTCCAATTACCGCCCCATTTCTTTGCTCCCCCTTCAAAGCAAACTTATTAAAAAACACATAAACAGACATTTGTCTGATTTTATTGAAACCTCTCAATGCCTTGATGTCTCCCAGTCAGGTTTCCGGGCCAAGCATAGTACTGAGTCCGCCTTAATTGAGGTAACAGACAACATCAGAATGGCCCTGGATAATGGTCAGGCAGCACTGCTGGTGCTGCTTGACCTACCGGCGGTGTTTGACACCATCTCGCACCATATCCTACTGGAGAGACTTCAGGGCATTGGAGTACAGGGGGTTGCACTAAAATGGTTGACTGACTTCCTTACCGACAGAACCCAGACAGTCACATTGGGAACTTTTAGATCCAACACCACTAAAGTTACCAGGGGGGTACCACAGGGCTCCTGTCTGAGCCCGACTCTCTTCCACATTTATGTTACCTCCTTGGCCAAACTTATGAGGAACTTAGGGTTTAGTCCCATCTCTTACGCGGACGACACCCAACTCCTCCTCACCTTCGATAAAACTAACCCCGATATACAACTCATCTTCTCTGAGGGCATTAAGACCATTGCGGCCTGGATGAGGACCAACTTCCTCCAACTGAATGCCGAGAAATCGGAAATTATGCTGTTTGGAGGAGCAGCCATAAGTTAAACTTCCAGGTGGTGGCCGGAGGAGTTGGGCGCGGCTCCCTCTCCCAAAGAAGTAGCCAAGAATCTAGGATTCCGAATCGACCACAACCTCACATTCAATGCCCACGCCACAACCATTGCTGGCACTTGCTACCAAACACTCAGCTTACTCAGAAGAGTCTTCCCTCTGCTTCCTTCCTCGACAAAAAAAACATTGATGCAAGCCCTGGTATTAAGCCGCCTGGACTATTGTAACGCACTACTAGCTTCGGCTAATGAGGCCTCCTTAAACAAGCTACAAGTTGTACAGAATACGGCTGCCCGACTAGTAGCCAACGCCCCTCCCAGAACGGCTTCCATCCCACTTCTTAATAAACTCCACTGGCTCCCTGTGAGAAAGCGGGTTAAATTTAAGATTGGCTGCATTGAAAGCCCTTAATGGTCAGGGGCCTTCGTATTTGTCCGACAAATTAATCAGGTACACCCCCCCCCCCATGTACCCTTAGATCAGGGTCCAAGTTACTTCTGTGCACTCCCAGAATTAAAAAGGCTCGCAAGGGTGGCAAAGCATTTTTCCATCTTGCCCCTACTTTGTGGAACGAACTGCCCCTCCAGCTTCGCGATTGTCGGAGCCTCCCTCTATTCAGGAAACTTTTAAAAACCTTTCTTTTTTTAATCCCCGGGTCTGGCTGTAGTACACCATCCTAAGCGCAGAGATACCCCTTATGGGGTGATTCAGCGCTATAGAAATTTATAAATAAAAAATAAATAAATAAACCCAGCCAGGTGGTAGGCTAAAGGAAGGAATTTGCAGATGCCAGGGGGAAGAGAGCTATGGAAATGAGCCATAATGGAGTTTGGTTTACCTAGTTCTTGCTCCTCTGCTGAGACTTCAGCCATATTGAATTTTGGAACAATAGTGCTCTCTAGGAGACCATTGTGTCACACTTTGGAGGAAGAGGTCATGCTCTGGACTGTTGCCCTGCACCTCATTAGACAGGAGTGCCCTCCTGCTTGACCCCAGAGAACACTGAATAGGTGTCTGAGGGGGCAGAGGCTCTTAGATCTGCTGCTTGAAACTAAGAGAATAAGAAGGGTCCATGCTGGAAGTTTGATTGCACCAACCAGGCCCTGCACTCTGACTGACGGCGCCTGCTGCACAATCTGGAATTACAGCCCTGCGGACCTAACTGGCTTCAAGAGGAATAATGAGTGGACTACCTACAAGCTATAGGTTAACAGAGCTCACCTGGACCATCACTACCAAGAATCCCCAGCCTGGAGTGCTTCCAGTGGATTTGTAAGGGTTTTGTCCAAGTTGATTGTGGGAACTGAAGTCCAAAACTTTTAAGGAGCATCTTGGAGCTTCCAGACCCTTGGATTGTGTTTTGGACACTTTGGGACTCCCAGAGGAACTTCAGGAAGAAGTTTCAGAAGTTTGGAGAAGATTGGAGCAACTTTGAAAAAAGCACCATAAGTGGACTGACTCCACCTGGAGAGCTAAGCCGGTGACGCTCATCTGTGAGCCAGCCTGCGCTGCTGGTTTGTCCTGCTGATAAGCTCCGGAGGTCTGACTTCCAGAGTTTGACCGGGAGCTTGTTGAAAGTAAAGCCAGCGAAACCTCACCGAACCCAGCTTGGTGAAGAGCATCAAGGGATCCCAGCAGATAAAGCAGAAATGTTTGTAAGTCCGAAGCTAAAATCTTGACCGGCTTCACTGTGAGAGTCAAGCCGCCCGCCTTCAACCGCGAGCTGGCCTGGATCCCTGGTTCGTCCCACTGAAAAGCTCTGTGGGTCTGACTTCCAGAGTTTGACCGGGAGCTTGTCAAAAGTCAAGCCGGTGAACCCTCACCAAACCCAGACTGGTAAGCCTCGAGGGACCCCGGCAGAAAAAGCTCCCAAATTGTTTCTAAGTCAGAAGTTAAAAACTTTGACCAAGGCCTACCATGAGGGGTTGCCACACAGGGCTCCATCGCAGTCGGCCTGCAACTTTGACCTTGTCCCTGTTTAGCATGACCAGATGTCCCAATAGGTGCTATAGGTTTCAATGTGCTATATAGTGGTAAATCTTTCAAAATTCATATCTCTCGTTCCCTATATTAGATTTTTGCCATTTTGGTGTCATTTTAAAGATGGAGAGATGGTCTCGATAAGGGCTATGGTGATGCAAAATCGACTTGCTTTAGACGTATTGTTGGCAAAGGAAGGTGGAGTCTGTAAAATGCTGAGGGTTCAACAGTGCTGTACTTATATCCCAGATCATAGTAAGGAGGTGAGGAAATATATAAGTAACATCACTGAGATACATCATGAGATACATGATGTGGCCACGGAAGGAATTTGGGATAAAATTGGTCAAGGATTTGGAAAGGTTGGGAGTTGGTTTGCGAATATAGGGAAAGGATTTCTTGGTTATATTTTGAAGCCCATCATCATAGTTGTGATTTGTGTCATCATATTATGGGTGGTATCAGAGCCTATAAATGGCACTGAGCAAGACAGGTTGAGATTTCTCTTAAATGGCAAGAAAGGAGAATGAATAGACTGCAGAACAGTCACTATGAGAATCTCAAGAATTTGGAAAAGTTTAGACAGGGAAGACTGGCTACGACTTCTGTTTAGATCGGTCTTTTCTGCAGGGAGACATTTCTAGGGGGAATGGATGTTGATTGTGAAGACACTAGTCATCAGAGGGGTGGGACTGATAGAGCGCAATGTTGTTCTTTATTTTGTAGGGCTGCATTATAAGCATGGTTAGTCCGCTTCCACATATATTCCACATCTATTGTTGTATTAAAATTAAGGTATTAGAACGTGAATTGTAATAACATGTAAGTGAAGTGTTAGATATTTTCTTCATGTAATCAAAGTATTAAAGTAGTAAATGTACATGTTTAGGTGAATTATATATGTATGAAGTGTATTCACGACTAATGAATATTTCATATAGAGACTCATATAGTGTGTGCATCTTATTGACTGATATATGTTTGTATTTTAAAAGTGGGCACTGTTCCTATGTTAGCTGAATTCGATAGGCCTAACTTTCTTTTCTCCCTGTTTGCCCAAAACGAAAGTGTTAATTGAAGTTATGTGTTCATGGAAAAGTTTCTTTCACGTTTCTGTTGCAGGTGCAGGAAAGTGTCCTCGTTAGTTAGAATAACGTCTTGGTTTTAGGAGTTAGGCAGGCATAGGGAGGAGAGGATGCCTTTGAACAAACAGAGCTGATAATGAAGGAGGATTTCTTTCATGTCTGGAAAGGCCTGGGAACCAAGGTCGTCGAGCAAGAACCTGGACATACTATTGCTTCATGGAAAGTTACCTACAAGGCGGTGTTTGAATGGACAAAATGGTCATGTGATGCATTTGCCTTTTATTTTAAGGATAGGGACAGGATAGGGACAGACCCCGGGGAGAGGGACTTCTGCCTTACCTGGAGAGCACCTTAGAATGAGCTCTGTAGCATTAAACTACTCGACCCATATAACGTGAGTGTGCTTCTTAGGAAGTCTTCACGTGCTTACACCTTTCTGGGGCTTGCCTGGGAAATGCTAAGTAGGAATGCCATGATAGAGGTAGTGTAGGGACAGATAGTGTTGTGTCTATTATCCATCAATGAAGAAGACCAATGGATGTGGTTTCTATGATCATTTGCATCTCAATTTTGGAACTGGTTATTCTGTGCATGCTGCACCGCTTAAATATTATTCGTAGATTCGGATTTGTATTAGTTCCCATATATTTTTACACTCTTGTATTGAGGTGTTTATATGTCCAACTGTTTTACGTTTTATAATAAAATGATATAAATTGGACTAGGAGTCCGTGATCCTTTGGGCTCATGGGAAATGGTATAGTAATTGGCAACCGATTTTTCATCCCCTCCTCACATGCAAAGCAGGCAAAAAGGTCATTGGCCCGGGGTTCCAGTGTAAGTCTAGAATGTGGAACCCGGCTCCATCAGTTGGTAGCTGCAGAGGAATGTTGCCTCTTGAAGTGAGGGGATAATATAGGAAAATCTAGAATAGGTTTAGACTTGTAGAACCCCAAAATAGAGCCAAATATTGGAAGTGGAGAATAACAGACTTTAGCAGGGATCGACAAAGATTGGCGGTGTGGCGAGGACAGCGGTGAACAGTGGCGTGAGTATGAACAGGTATGTGTGTGTTTTAGATTGTGGGAATGATTTCATTGTGTGATGTCTTGCGGAGTTGGGATGAGAGTCGAGTGAATGTGGGATATCAGACCGAACTAGCGCGGTCTATGTGGTTTTGGTTTTGGCTATCGGGCTCAAGAGTAGCCTAAGATCCCGGGATAGGTTTGTGGTGTAGGAGACACCACTTGGTCATAATTGTTTGGCCATTGGTTGAGGGAATTCGTGGAGCGCTATCAACAACCCACTTGTGACAGGGAACTTTGTGTGTGAGTGAACTTATTAGAATCGTTTGCGCAGGAGTAGACTGCAGTGATTCGAATGGCTAGCGCAGGTCGTGGGTCATGGGGTATGAATGCTCTTGAGTGAGAGAATTCTATCAATCTTCTAGTAGGGCCGACAATAACTTGGTTTTGGTTTAATGTGACTGTCGGGTCATTTGAAAGTCAGACAGTTACTTGGATTCGATGAGTGTGAGAGTGAATGTGTACGGTGAGATTGTGAAGGGGTGAACTGCTGTGAAGAGGGAAAAGGTGACCTCAGGGTGTGCTCCGCTGGGATTGGTGGATTGTCGCTAGTAAGCCAAAGTACGGTAAATTGATGATGAAAAGGATTGATTTTAAAATGCGATGCTTCAGGGTATTACGAGATTTGTGCAGGGGAGATACAGGTGTAGTAACCTGAGTGGGTGAAGAAGTACCGCCTGAGGATACTCCAGCACATTATATGGCAACGAATGTAGGTCTCCATACCATAGTCTGGCTTCAAAATTGGCATAAGATGACTGAGAAGGAGGGAGATTTGGCTTTTCCCCATTATGGGTCATTTTGATTGGATGTGCTATATTAATTGAGGGGAGTGATGTCTTCATTGCGATCCCCACCTCGACCGACACAATTTGAGGTGTTAGATGCCTGGATGCGAGCAGCTCATGCAAAAAGAAAGGAGTGTAGGCAAGGCAGGATGAAAAAAGCAATGAAGGCGTATCAGGAAGCCCAGTGGGAAGCACAATTGAAAAGATGGAGAGTAGATACCATTGAGGGGGAAAAATTGTACCTCTTACTGGTAAAGCAAACAAACACTCGACACAGGAATGAGGATGATGGAAGTGAAAATGATGATAGCTTATTGGACAAATTACTAGCAGAGCATCCTCCCCTTTATAATCCACAGTCGGAAGAGGGAAGGCGAGAATTGGAAAGTGCAGTGAGTACTGAAGGAGTAGGGGGTCCACTGACAGGTCCCTGTGCAAGAGTAATAGGAAGGATGTCAGCAGGGCCAGAAGGGACAGGGATGTCAGCGCTTGGTGGACCAGAAACTAGTGGAGTTAGTGCTGCTATATGGTTATCGGAAGCTCTTACAGTACAGGTCACCTTTGGGCCTGTAATTTCTGTGTATGATCCAACTCAGGGGGAAAGTAGCAATCAACAGCAGATGGGACTAGGAGAAAGAACCAGCTCAGGGGGACGTGCTACAATGGATGGAAATGGTTTATTTTTGGTGCCTGTGGAAGCCAGTACACCATTGCCAGAAACCGTAGATCCGTCGAGGATGAGTGTGCGGTCTAATACGGTACAGGCAAGTACATTGGCCAATTCCCAGTCAGATCTAAGAATGTGGGAAGCTCCAGTTAGAGGACCTATGGGAAGGATAACAGAGGTGGGAATGATTCAGGGAGCTTCTGGAGTTTAGCACGTTTCACAGGATACAGGGTCAGTAGATCGGCAGAGGAAACAAAACTGTGAAAGGGTAGGACAAGTGGGAATGTTGGGCCAGGGAATGATTAAGGCTGTTGTAAATGTGAAATTGCTAGATGTGATGAAATTGAAAACAGAAGTGGATGAGATAATTGATGGGAACTTGCCTTTGGACAGGATAGAATTGTATGAGCAGGATGAACTATTGTTTGTGGCGAAGGATATTACCCGTAAGGCAAGGCGGGCACATGAGAAGTTGACTGAACTGGCTCAGAGGTACAATGTAGACAACAAAAATGCTGCAGGGAAATCATAGATTAAATTACAGTGATTAGGAATTAGAGGAGAAAAGAGTGATGGGAAGGGAATGGGTGATGGGTGATGGGCCACCTCCCGCAGGAGGGACTGAGGGAGTGGGGGCTTATCCATTGCGGGAAGTACCAAGCGGAGGGTATGTGCATGTACCGTGGAGTAGGGGTGATTTAGCTGCGTTTAAAAACGATTTTCCTTGGCTGAGGTGCCACTTTCTAGCAGCATTTGTTTAATATAGAAGTTGTCGCCAAAATTGCGTCCTGATCTTGTGGACCAATCAATAACTGCTGCCTGATAATATTTTTTAAAATGGGGGAGTGCAAGACCACCTTCTTAAATAGATAGTTGTAGAGTCTCTAGTTTTGTGCGAGGTTTCTTGCCTGACCAAACAAAATTTTGTAGCATTTGATCTATCTCATAAAAATATTTGAGGGGACTTTAATTAGTACATTTGGAAAAAGAGGGATAATCATCATTTTTATCACAGAAACTCTCCCTATTATAGATATTGGTAAGGCCTGCCACTGCTTTAAGAGGTTCCTAGCTTTACGAAGTGTTAGTTCGTAGTTGAATTGATAGTGCTGCGAATATTCATGTGATACGTATGTCCCCAAGTACCAAATTGAACCGATCTTACAAACCTGTTTGCGCATATCGAAAGGTAGGATTTGGTCTGAGCAACTTAAAAGTAAAACCTCAGACTTAGAATGATTGATCTTGTATCCCCTCAGGTCCGAAAAAAATTGTTTTTCTTGAAGGTTTCCAAAATATTTTGTTTATCTGCAGCCAAATACAAAATTATATCGTCTGCGAAAAGCTTAAGTTTAGGAGCTCCTAATAGGGGTGCCTTTATTTATGAGTCTTGGAGTAACAGGGATGCTAGTGGTTTTATGTATAATGCAAAGAGCACTGGTGACATTGGGCACCCTTGCCTAGTCCTTTGTCTAATATGTAGTGACTCTACCATGTGAGAATTGATTATAATCTTAGCTTCCGCTTTGCTATATAATTCTGCAAAACATTTATAAATTGCAAAGAAAAATTAAATTTTGAGAGCATAGCGAATAGAATTTTCCATTGAACAAAATCGAAGGCTTTTTCAGCATCAATCATGTAATTGTTGCTTATGTCTTTCTATTTGTGTAGTAGTCGATTGCCTGTATTAAAAGTTGGTGTTTGTTGCCATAGTTCTTCCTGTCAAAAAGCCTTACTGATCTCTGTGTACAACTTCTTGCTCGGAGATGGTTATTCTAGCTGCCATGATTTTTGTAAAGAGCTTATAATCATAATTGAGTAAACTAATTGGAAGGTATGATCCTGGGTTACCAGGTGGTTTGTCTTTTTTGATGAAGCTTACAATAACTGCTTCAGAAAAGGTCAAAGGCACTTGGCATCCTTCTTGAATCGCATTAAATAGCTGTGTTAAAATATTCACCAATTGAGGCATGAATACCTTGTAAAATTCGACTGGGAATCCATCGCAGCCACATGCTTTCCCTTTAAGAGAGCCTTTTATGGCCCCTGGGATTTCATCAATTTTGATAGGGGCTACTATGTGCACTTGCAAGTCCCTATTGAATGTTGGTATATCTATAACAAAATTCTTCTATAGAGACTAGGGAAGGCGGTGATGTACATGAATATAGTGTCTTATAGTGGTAGAGAAAGACAGCATCGATATCGGCCCCTTGGTCAACTAATTGATTTCAATTATCATCATAGATAGATTTGATAATGGCAAAAAAATTTACAACATGCTCGCTTTCTTGATTAAGCTTTTGGAAGCATGTATTCTGGTTGACAATAGTCTGAGAATGAAAATAATCTTTTAGATCCTGTCTTGCTTTATCTACTCTAGATTTAGATACGAATCATCAGATATGTATCTCTGAACTGCTTGGTCTAAATCGCGCTGTAAGTTCATAACAATATTCTTTATTAATTTTGATACGTTAGATTTGTATGAAAATATCTTGCCCCTAATATAGGTGTACAGGATTCCCAGATGGAAAAATAGGAAACGGATCCCTTATTAATTTCGAGAAATTCCTTAATCTTGAGTTGCATATTCGTGACCCATTCTTCTCTGGTTAATAAAGTTTTATCTAGAGTCCAGCGAGGACATTCATGCCTAGTGGAATTAGTAATTTCAATTACTGGGACTGAGTGGTCGGAAAAAGGATTTGCGAGAATATGAGCCTTTCCCCGTTCACATTGATGAGAGGTTAAAAAGGAATCGGTCGTAGAAACAGAATTAACTCTTTTAAAGAAGCATGTATATTCCCATAGCTGGGAATGTTGTGGTCACAAAGGATCAATTAAAGCTGAGTCATGAATTAAAGCAGCCAAGCCCCCGGCTTCTCTGGCCTTATTTTGAGCTTTATTCTTGTGTGAAGAGTCTGAGTATACATTCGGCAATAAATTAAAGTCTCCTCCTATGATAACGTAGCCCAGAAGTTTCCAAAGAGCGTCCTTGAGACCCTCAAGGGCCGCCGTGTCATCATTTATTGGGCCGTAGAAACTAGCTATTTGGAAAACCTGTTTGCCCATCTTCCAGCTTACTATAATCCATCTAGCACTGGGCTCTCTAATAATCTGTAAAGCTTCCCCCTGGCAGTGACGTGTGAAAAAAATTACAACCCCCCTAATAGCTGCCCCAGCTGATGAAAAAAAGCTTGAGAGATATAGCTGGGTAACCTAGGGGAGGGGGCCGCCCCTTTTTTCAAGTGTGTCTCCTGGAGTAAAATGATCTGTGTTTGGGCCGCTACCAACCACTGGAGTGTCGATTTCAATTTAATCTGATTGTTAGCCCCATTAATATTACATGATGCGAACCGGATCACTTGCTGACCTGCCATAGTGGTAAAAATTAGAGTCTGAATTTTGGCTGATTTTTTCTCTTTCATCTTGTCTCCCCTCATCGAAAAAAAGTGATAAAAGTGCTAAGAATAAATTAGAATCAATCTTCTGATATTTCTTAATATCTTGGATAACAAAATTAAAGGGTTTACTAACAGCAAGTTTTCTCTTTTCTTTCCCATCACCCCGAATCCCCATGCCCCTCCAACCCCCCATCTCCATCGTTTGCGGACCCTACCCGTCACAGGCCCCAAAAGCGACCTCCATCCCCCCTTTCCCCATAGGTGAGTACCCTGGAATGGTACTCGTAACCTCATTTACATAAGTAGGAACTGGAGGCTTGAAATGTTTTAAGGGATATTGCCTATAGAGAATTTTTTTTTTTTTAAAGAAAGAGGTCCTTTCAATAGGATTCAGTTAGATTTCATTGAGATGCCTTGATGCAATGCACTGAGGTACATTTTGGTGGTGGTGTGTGTTTGTGGAGGCATATCAAAGTAGATGTGACAGTCTGACAGTAGCCAGGTTACTGCATAGAGTTAAATCCGTATTTGTAAAGCGCGAACTACTCACCCTTATGGGTCTCAAGGCGCTGGGGGCCGTCGTGGAAATTAAGTGAGCTATTGCCCAGAGTCACAAGGTGCTGAGCTGAGCTGCTGCCGGAGATCGAACCGTGAGCCCTGTGCTCCGAAGTCAGCTGCCCTGGCCACACCACGCCTATTCCGCGGCTTGGATTTCCAACTTCATTGGAATCGAATAGAGGAACACATTTCCATAGTGAAATCATGAGACTATTGTGTGCTGCCTTACAAGTTGACCAAAGTCTGCATTGTAGTTATAGGCTGGAGGCTTCTGGAATTGTGGAATATGTGAGGGGCACGCTCAAGATGAGGATGGCGAAGGTGTGTTCTTCGACGTCTTTGAATTGGCTTCATGCGCTGCCCTTAGTGCTAATGAGTTTGCGTAGCACTCCAGATAGGAGGACAAGACTTTCCCCCCATGAAATATTGATGGGGAGAGCGATGCGTTTGCCTGCAGTGCCAGCCCCAGCATTGATAAACATCACCAATGATTTGTCCTTGCAAGGGATTGGCTGATGTGGTTTGTTCTATGTCTCACCAGGTTGAAGCCACAACTACACCGGCCTCGAAGGACCTCTTCCATGACCTATGCACGGGGGACTGGGTATTGGTTCGTAAGCACGTGAGGAAGAACTGCCTTGATGCATGATTGTCGTGTAGTTCCTATAAACCTATATAGGATCTGTGCTTTTGGACAACATACACTGTAGGATTGGTGTAAGACTGATTCTAGACAGCCCCACCGGTTATGTTGGCCTGTATACCAGCTAGCTCACAGTGCCACTAGAAACTCCTCTTACCAAGGAGAGAATAGTTCTTGGCAACTATCGAACATGACAACCCTGATCCCTCAGGACCGTGGAAACAGTGCACTACTTTTCTCTCAGTCACTCATGCTCACTTAGTCTCAGAGAGATACACAGAATAAACGTTAATGGACGTTTTTCAATAAGCATTTATTGAACAGTCGTTATTCTAGTGTAAAATAGGTGTGCTGAAACAACCATTAGACAGTAACAGATATACATGATTAAAAGCACTAGGAAAGTAAAAGGATGGTAGATTTCAATCATTTTGCTATAACCATGAATACAGGCAAGTATATAAAATACATGACAATAAAATGCGTACTCCTATGATGCTACCCTAACTAGGTGTACCTAAGTGTACCTAGCATGTGCGTAGGTGTTAAGCCAAGAATCCCACTAGGATAAAGTCAACCCCATTACCTGAAGTGAGAGACTGTGGGACCCCATCTTGGTCTCGAGTTGGACACCCCGCAAGGGATGTTAGACCACTGCGAGCTGGAGTATCTGCATCCAGGAGCCTCAGCGTCTCACGTCAGTGTGTCGGCAGGGAAGTCCTGATCTCCACTGA
Source organism: Calotriton arnoldi (assembly GCA_963921515.1). NCBI lineage: Eukaryota > Metazoa > Chordata > Amphibia > Caudata > Salamandridae > Calotriton > Calotriton arnoldi. Next base: position 250,113 of record CAWUFW010017161.1, on the reverse strand, counting down.
CTATCTCAGCAAGATGTGATGTTTATATACCCAAAGGTCTCCCCGGGGGTTCTACCTTGCTGTGCCACTTGTCGGACTTAGGATGACGTTGGGATTAACTTTATACATAGTTATTATACAGGAGATGGTCGTCCTGCTGAGTTTCCGAGAATCCTCATGTATAGTGTATGAGGCCTTTACCAGGGAAAATCCTGCGTTCTGTGTGCAGTGTCGTATCTAGGTAAAAGGTCAGTCCCTAAAAACCGTTATGTATGTAATGCAGGGAAGAATATAGGTGAAGGGTGAGGATGTTACCTGAGCCTATATTGGGGTACCTCTATGGAATCGATCTTCCGAGATTTCTTAATATCTTGGATAACAAAATTGAAGGTTTTACTAACTGCAAGTTTTCTCTTTTCTTTCCCATCACCCTGAATCCCCATGCCCCCCCCCCAACCTCCCAACTCAACCGTTTGCGGACCCTACCCATCACAGGCCCCAAAAACGACCTCCATCCCTCCCTCCCCACCTCCCTTCCCCCTTAGGTGAGTACCCTGGAATGGTACCCGTAACCTCATTTCCAAAAGGAGGAGCTGGAGGCTTGACATTTTTAAGGGCTGTTGCCTAAAGAACAAATACAAAAAAAAAAGAAAGATGTTCTTTCAATAGGATTCAGTTAGATTTCATTGAGATGCCTAGATGCGATGGACTGAGGTACATTTTGGTGGTGGTGTGTAAACACACACCACCACCAAAATGAGGCATATCCAAGTAGGAGATGTGACAGTTTGATGGTAGCCAAGTTACTGCTTAGAGAGTGGATGCTGCGGTTTGGATTTCCAACTTCATTGGAATCGAATAGAGGAACACATTTCTATAGTGAAATCATGAGACTATTGTGTGCTGCCTTACAAGTTGACCAAAGACTGCATTGTAGTTATAGGCTGGAGGCTTCTGGAATTGTGGAACAGGTGAATGGCACGCTCAAGATGAGGATGGCGAAGGTGTGTTCTTCGACCTCTTTGAATTGGCCTGATGCACTGCCCTTAGTGCTGATGAGTTTGCGTAGCACTCCAGATCAGAGGACAAGACTTTCCCCCCATGAAATATTGATGGGGAGGGCGATGCGTTTGCCTGCAGTGCCAGCCACAGCATTGATAAACATCACCGATGATTTGTCCTTGCAAGATATTGGCTGATGTGGTTTGTTCTGTGTCTCACCAGGTTGAAGCCACAACTGCACCAGCCTGGAAGGACTTCTTCCATGACCTATGCCCGGGGGACTGGGTATTGGTTCGTAAGCATGTGAGGAAGAACTGCCTTGATGCATGATGGCGAGGTCCATATCACCTGATATGGACCTCGCCATCATGCATCAAGGCACTGCTGTGAAGTGTGGAGGCTTGCAGAATTGGATTCACGCCTCCCATATCCGCAGAGTTTCGGATCCCTTGAAAGAAACCGCCCCTCTACCTGAAGAAAATCCAGTTGTTGTCGGAAGGCCGGTAGAGAGGGCAAGCCAAGCTGTGGGGGTTCTTGACGAGACTGGTCGCCCACTAGGTCAAGCTGAGGGGTTCAAACGACACAAAGCCCTGGTATAGACTCTGAGTGAGATGGTAACATTGCAAGTGGAGCAGTGTCAAACTCATCTGAAGAGACTAGTGTGGGACGTAGGCGAGTGCTGCAGGGAAGAACTGAAGCTGAAAGAGAATTTTGGCCAGTAAGACAAGGAAGATTGAACTTGAGATTGGCACCTGAGAGAGATCTTGCTTCCATATCTGAAATGAGTGAATCAGAACAAAGTAATACAGAGCAAAATCAAGGGAGAAGATTGAGGAGAACAAGAGTACCATGTCAGAGGTACTCTGCTCCGGAGTGGATATATCTGATCACAGATGCAGGGAACAGCAAGGTTCGGGAGATTGAGATCCGGACAAGTGAGACGAGAACCCTCAGCGTTTATAATTGAAATTGAATTATTGGTTCCTGTAATAGAAGAGTTTTGACACTGACTGTACCAGACCCTTCAAGGCTGAGTGGGTTGCGGAATCTGATTTTAAAGAAAATTTTGTTTCCAACTTTTAGGCACCAACCTTCAGCTCAGGCAATGGCAGCATTTCGTTTGGAGATTTTGCAGCTTGTTGTTAAAGAACTTGGCTCTGACCACATACATGATGTAATTTTAGCTGTAAATAAAAGTTGTTTCTCTAAGAAGATAACCTAGGCCTGAGTGGAAGAAGAATAAACTTAGGGACTTTTCAGTATAAGAAGAAAGAGGGCTAGGGAAGTCTTTGGACTGTGTAAATAATTGTGTGAGGAATTGATTACCATTGAGTTCCAGGACTCCAAGTCATTGTGTATGAGCTTAAATACAATAATAGAGAAACAGGAGTGAGACTTTGGTTGATCTTCTTGCAAATTGTTGTCTGAATCTGATCCAAGATGGAGTCTGGAAATTCAAACCGTAGAAAGAAGTAATAGGCACACTCATAGTAGGAGTAATAGTAGTTATGGCTTTAGTCATCATTATATCCATTGTTGAGTCGCATGAATCAGAGGTTGAGGGAATGGTGGTACGAGGGACATCCACACCATCTACTTCAAGTACAAGAGAGTGTACATTAGGATCTGATAGAGTTATGATAGAGGAAACTAGTCGCTTATTGCATGTAGATTTGTCTAGAGGTGATTATACGTTGAATGCGTATGCTAAGCTGCTGTATGAATATGTAGATACAATGGACGTGAGAGATTGTTATGTGTGTATGCAGTTACCAGCATCAGTAGAGGAGGGGATTAGATATCCTCAACTACCCCTGACGTATGGTATAACTTGTAGTATATTGCTTAGTGTGTTTTATGGCAAGGGACATTATGAATATTACTTCTCGAATTATGATGTAGTGCTTTCAGAACTGCTTACAAACATCTAAATAGGTATGATTATTATAAACAGGAAGAAAGAATGGCAAAATATTTTGTACCTACTGTTACATTAGATACAGCTTACACACATAGACACAAACTCACCTGTATGCTAACTGATATAGAAAATAAATTTGTAGATCAGATAGAAGATAGACATAGGCAATCATTATTTAGGCCTAATAGCAGAGATGTAAAAATTGAGTGGACCAAGGAGGATTTGGCTCATAGAGCAAAGGGAAGTTATGGTCCAATAGCTTTAGATTTACAACAAAGAGGAAAACTTTGCATTAGACAGACACTGACATACTATGATTAGATATTTGTGGGCCACAGTGAATGTGACCATATCTTTTTGATTGAGGAGTTTGTAAAGAAGGCATTCAAAGATACGATACAGGTGGTGCCAAATGTGTATTTTGTATGTGGGAGGAATGTATATGTTTGATTGCCACAGAATTGGCATGGTACATGTTATGTGGCTATCGTATTTCCCAAGATTTATCACGTGGAGGATTTGTGGTCACTATAAGGGAAACAGTCTCATCGAGCGAAACATGGTACAAGTGCAGGAGAGATTATAGGAGATGTGTTTGAAGCGATGATACAAAGTCTAGGTGTGGTCCTGAATATTGTGAAGATTAGAAGGTTGTCAACTATAGTGGATAAGTTGTCAGTGAATGAGCGATGTGTGATTTTGCAAAGTTGAATTTGTATCCATAGTCGGCAAATGATAAAATGATGCGGTGGACTTGTTCGTCGTCCGTCAGATAAATATCATCAACGTACGAGAACGCATCTGGATCTATGTCGTGCAATAAAGACACAACACGCGCAGCAAAAGCCCAAGGGCTGTTCTTATACCCCATAGGCAGGCACGTACATTTTTTCTGATTTCCGACAGTGGTGAATGCTGTCAAGTCACGGATCGCTGGAGCCAGATTATAACTGTAGAAACCATTGGATATGTCCAGTGTAGTTTTGTATTTTTTACGAACCAGGTTGTTCACCAGCGCAGAGCTGTGTGTGTTTTGCACCGCAAAAGTGCGGCAATGACTATTCAAATTTTGATAATTTAATACCGGAAAAAGAGGATTATTCATCGGTGATACACAGGATTCAATCACTCCTTGATACTCCAACTGTGTTAGAATGTCACAAACGTGAGCCTTAGCTTCACGTCTGATTGGATATTGCGGTTGTGGTTGTGGCATAGACCGTAAAGGTATCTCATGTGCCGGTGAATCAATATCCCAGCCCACCTGATTACGGTACACTGCTGGGGCAAGGGCCAAAGCCCACTCAGCTGCGTAAGCCTTTGCATGTAGAGGCCAATCTGCCTCCGCCAACAAAATGTCGTATGAGGAGGTAAGATTTTCCCAGAAAAACGCTTTGATAAGATGCTGTATATCACCTTCAATTTGAATTATAACCTCATAGAGTCTATCCGGGGGAGCTACCCGGGTATCTGCTGTTTCTACTGTAATGAATGTATCAGTTGCTGTCGCCTCCAGACAGGGACGCAGTGCCTCCCGCACTATGGTAACCTCCGCTGCACTGTCGAGCAGAGTCACTGCCCATGTCCAGTCCAGAAGTTGCGTTTTCACCGTCTGAGTCATACTTCGCAGTTAAAGCGGCAACTTTTTTCTTCTGATACGGGGGTCGAAAACGAGGCAGTTCCTCTTGTTTGGCTTTAACATCAAACTGTCAAGGTAGATCTCATCCCTGCTGTTTCGTCGGACCTTTGCCACGATCCTGGTGCTCCCCTCCACCGATTTGAGAGTCCGATGAGTCCTGTAAAGAACGAGGAGAGCGCTGATCAGCGACCTGAAATCTATCAGGAGTCTTAATTTTCGTACGGTCGCGCAAGTCATACGTATGCTCAGAAGACTCAGGTGTAGGTGAACCAGCACACGAACCCTGCTTCTGCTGTTGCTGCCCCTGTTTTCTATTTTTCCAGTTCTTTTTAGGAAAGAACGGGCGCCCATCTTTATCAGTCTGGGCTTTTTGTTGAGTTTGAGATTGCGTCTGCAATGAGTAAAAGGCTTAACTCCCAGACTATTCCGGCCTAAGGTTTTATAAGCCTTTGCAATAATCTTTGGTAATTCGTGTGGCTTGTCTGTGTCTGCCAGAGCCTCTAAGAGGTTAGCCACTTGTAAGCTGACAGCATCACCTTTAACATTAGCAAGGTTCATATCAGCAACAACGTCGAACATCACCACCAGTCTCAACCCCAACTCCAGAGCCGCTTCGGCTCCGTGTTCATCCTGAACACGCTTTATCACGGAAGGGAGTACAGTCATGGAGGGGGTGCCGAAACACATTGAATATACCGCTACAAACACTTTACCCCAAGTGTTACAATCAGCCAATTCGGGAACCAAGGGGCTTATTTACACTTTTGCGTCATTTTTAACATGGGAAAAGTGACGCAAAAGTGGACCAAGGGGCTTGTAAATCTGCTCCCAAGTCTTTAGGTAAACTTATGGTTAGGATCCTGTGTTTCTCCACAGGAGTGGTATTCGGAAAAACAGCCTCAATTTGTCCAAATTTTTCAGCAAGCCAATAAGGAAATTCATCCTTATTCTGTGGACGCTTGCCCATCACTGAATTAACCACAAGAGGACTGATGGTGACACCACCAGGTGCAGCTGGTTGCGCAGCACCGCCAGGTGGTCGCACCTGAAAGTTGCGCGACACGAACTGTATAACAGATCTATGTATGCGTATTAAAGAAGTATGCAATACCCGAAGTTCTGCGAGTGTTGCAGTTGTTAGATAACGTGGGTGTGGGGTATACCCAGCCAAAGTGGGCCACGTGGCCCCAGCTATCGATAAAGGGCCTAAACGGACCGGCGTTATTGAGTGAGGAAGGGTGCCAATAAACCATATTTGGTATTGCCAAGCCGTTAGCGGAACTTCAAGAGACCTATAAGGTTGATAATTTTGAGGTATGGCTGTGGCAGTATATTTGTGAAACAAATGATCTGTTCCATCTACCTCCGGAAAGGTGACCCAAGAATAAACCACCTCAAAGCGGTAAGCTGCGTCCACTTCTACAACAAAAATGAGCGCAACACCAGCATTCGGGACCCCATTTTGAGTCAAATAAGCCATGATTGCAGCCCGATTAGGCGGTGCAATGGCAACCGCCATAATGAATAGTAAAGAATAACAACCTATGTGCTGCAGCGCAATAACGGGTTAATAAGAAAGAGAAGGAACCTTTTAAAATTCAAGCTTGAAAGAACCTATAAAACATCAATATAGGAGGTTACACCGTCAGAACCGTCTCCGGAAACAGATGTGAGGGGATTGTGGACAAGCACAAGCACTACTCAAGAGTCTCGCAGATAAGAACCAGACCAAAAGTTGGCGGCGCCATGTTGCGGGGATTCTGCACCTACACAGAACTATGCACAGGAAAACAGGACCTCGGTGTATAGGGGTGTACCAACCTACCATCTTAGTACCCAAAATCCCAAAACCGACTAGCTATAGTGTCTCATTCGTTCTCCTCCAAAATCACGAAGCTACAAATGATTAGACAACCCAGAACACAACACTCCCGACTCGCTCACTCGTACTTGTCCACAATAAGAATGGTCAGAGTCACTGTTATAGTTAAAAATGTTTATTTTAACTATTGTGCTCTATAATGCAGTATACGAGCCACTACCAGCAGCGAAATGCATAAACCTAGAACAATTAGCATTGTTACAATTCCATAGAATATGAAGGGGAAAGTCATTATATATAGACAGTGGAAAAAGGACTATAAGGCCTAACCACCCTCCCCTTGTCAAAATTATGTTTATTATATAATAGAAGATCTCTGGGCTTTGTCAGCAGACCCCCTACCTTAGTGCCTAGATGGAAGCTTTACATCATAGGAACCGCAAAGCTCTTCTCCCTGGAAAGGACCCTCTCCAAGTGTGTGTCAGAACAACATGCATCCCCATAATATCAAAGCATGAGCTTTCAGTAGCGCAGCTGTGTTAGCATGTTTTGTCTAGAGGCTAGGGACTGACCAGAACAGAATAACATGGGGCATTGTTTATCGACCTTGCACATCGTGTTCAGACTAAACTCCAAGAGCAGGCTGAGAATGCAGAAAGCAGACAGTTCTCATGTGAAAGGCACAAACAAGAGTCTTGCACAACAAAGTCATGTAGTAACATGCGCAAAAGCAGCATCATGGCAGCCGTGCTCATGTCAATTTAGCAATGTCGACAATGACCCCAACGGCCATATAACAGCTCAGTCCCTATTACTTGTAGATTGAGAGATGGTCTCGATAAGGGCTATGGTGGTGCAAAATCGTCTTGCTCTAGACGTATTGTTGGCAAAGGAAGGTGGAGTCTGTAAAATGCTAAGGGTTCAATAGTGCTGTACTTATATCCCAGATCAAAGTAAGGAGCTTAGGAAATATATAAGAACATCACTGAGATACATTATGAGATACATGATCTGGCCATTGAGGAATTTGGGATAAAATTGGTCAAGGATTTGTAAAAGTTGGGAGTTGGTTTGCGAATATAGGGAAAGGATTTCTTGGTTATATTTTGAAGCCCATCATCATAGTTGTGATTTGTGTCATCATATTACTGGGTGGCATCAGAGCCTATAAATGGCACCGAGCAAGACAGGTTGAGAGTTCTCTTAGACGGCAAGTAAGGAGATTGAAAAGACTGCAGGACAGTCACCATGAGAATCTCAAGAATTTGGAAAAGTTTAGACAGGGAAGACTGGCTACGACTTCTGTTTAGATCGGTCTTTTCTGCAGGGAGACATTTCTAGGGGGAATGGATGTTGATTGCGAAGACACTAGTCATCAGAGGGGGGGGCTGATAGAGCACAATGTTGTTCTTTATTTTGTAGGGGTGCATTATAATCATGGTTTGACCTCATCCTCATATAATCTATTGTTGAATTAACATTAAGGTATTAGAACGTGAATTGTAATAACATGTAAGTGAAGTGTTCGATATTTTCTTCAAGTAATCAAAGTATTAAAGTAGTAAATGTCCGTGTATAGGTGAATTTATATATGTATGAAGTGTATTCATGACTAATGAATATTTCATATAAAGGCTCATATAATGTGTGCATCTTAATGACTGATATATGTTTGTATTTTAAAAGTGGGCACTGTTCTTATGTTAGCTGAATTCGATAGGCCTAACTTTAGTTTCTCCCTGTTTGCCCAAAAGGAAAGTGTTAATTGAAGTTATGTGTTCATGGAAAAGTTTCTTTCACGTATCTGTTGCAGGTGCAGGAATGTGTCCTCGTTAGTTAGAATAACGTCTTGGTTTTAGGAGTTAGGCAGGCATAGGGAGGAAAGGATGCCTTTGAACAAACTGAGCTGATAATGAAGGAGGATTTCTTTCATGTCTGGAAAGGCCTGGGAACCAAGGTCGTCCAGCAAAAACCTGGACATACTATTGCTTCATGGAAAGTTACCTATAAGGCGGTGTTTGAATGGACAAAATGGTCATATGATGCATTCGGGGTGTGATTTTCGCCTTTTGTTTTAAGGATAGGGACAGACCCCGGGGAGAGGGACTTCTGCCTTACCTGGGGAGCATCTTAGAATGAGCTCTGTAGCATTAAGCTACTCGACCCATATAACATGAGTGTGCTTCTTAGGAAGTCTTCACGTGCTGACACCTTTCTGGGGCTTGCCTGGGAAATGCTAAGTAGGGATGCCATGATAGAGGTAGTGTAGGGACAGATAGTGTTGTGTATATTATCCATCAATGAAGAAGACCCTGGATGTGGTTTCTATGATCATTTATGTCTCAATTTTGGAATTGGTTATTCTGTGCATGTTGCACCGCTTAAATATTATTCAGAGATTCGGATTTGTATTAGTGCCCATATATCTTTACACTCTCGTATTGAGATGTTTATGTGTCCAACTATTTTTGGCTTTATAATATAATGATATAAATTGGACTAGGAGTCCCCTCCACAATTGCAAAGCAGGCAAAAATGTCATCGGCCCGGGGTTCCAGAGTAAGTCTAGAACGTGGAACCCGACTCCATCAGTATCATTTTAAAGATAAAAATATTTCTATCTATCTACCTATCTATCTATCTATCTATCTATCTATCTATATATCTACCTGTCTGTCTGTCTGCCTATCTATCTATTTAGGCCGCTTTCTGGATGAACCGCGTCAGAAGGCACTTTAACAATAAATCTGATTTTGCACTGCATTGGGCCTTGAGTGAGCATGCAGATTTTCATTCGATATGATTACTTTGTACGTAAGCTGGTGTACTCCTCCAGTGCTATGCTCCACCACCTAGACTGGTCGCTGGTCCATCGGGAGCAACTGGAGGCTGTTATATTTAAATATATTATCGACTGGCGGTCTCCAGTAGGTAGTTACAGTTAGGACCTAATTTCCATTGGAAAAGCATGATTGTTTTGCCAATACCTTTGGATTCACTGCACAAATCTACACAAAATTTTCAAAACTAATACAACGCTCACTTCAGCTGCGATCTTTTAAATTTCGGGGTGATTCATCAAGTGGGGGCCGAGAACCAGGGGGTGCTTAAAAGTGCATTTTCCCTATGTTAATTCCCATTGGACCTTTAGACACACTACAGCCCGAACTGCCAAATGGAATTACACCAAATTTGCACAACATACATTCACACAGCCATTCACATGATATGTATTAAAACTAAAAGTAGTATCACTCGTTAGTAGTGCACCTAGTATACCACTTTAACTTATGTAGTACCTTAGTATATATGTTTAAGAATCATAGGGCCACATGCATTAAGCTATTTTGCGATCGCAAACGTTGCGAATCGGTAAAAAAAGGCCGTTTGCGATCGCAAAATAGCCCTAAGCAATGCATCAAAAAAATTTGCAGAATTTCCATGAAATTCGCAAAATTAGAAAATCGCAAAATTGCGATGTCCAATTTACCGATTCTGTAATTGCGAATCGCAATAAGGGAATCGCAAAGCTATGCATGACAAATCGCAATTTGCGATTTTGGTGGAAATTGCAATTTTGCGATCGCAAAATACCGATTTTTTCAGGCAGGTGGTAACCAGGTGAAAACAATAAAAACAGGTGGGAATCATTGGTAAAGTATTTTAACAAGCCCAGAAGGCCTCAGAATGTTTCACAATGGCCTCGCTCTACGTCATGGCAAGGAGGATGAGGCTACGAGCAGCAGCACAGAGAAGAAGGAGGATACAGGAGCGCATTTTTAGAGTGCACATTACATTGTTGGGGCAGACAGAGGAAGAGATCTGTGACGGGTTAAATGCAGACATGATCTATGATCTGATTGTTGAATTAGATCCCCTACTGCAGCGTCAGACTCGCAGGACACATGCCATACCCACTCATGCGCAGGTCCTATGTTCCCTGCACCTCCTAGTGTCAGGTAGCTTCCAGGGTGTCAGGTAGCTTCCAGGGTGTAGTAGTTGTAGCTGTAGCAATAGGGCACAAAGTGCCCTATCGTGCTTTTTCAAAGCTTTTATTAACGCCATGTTGAGCAGGATACACCACCACATTAGCTTCCCCTCAACCCCACAAGAATTGCAGCAAACTAAATTAGACTTCAATCAGGTAGCCCGGTTTCCCCACGTAATTGGTTGCATTGATGGAACGCATGTAGCCATTTGTCCCCCATGAGTGAAAGAGTACATTTATAGGAACAGAAAATCTTACCATTCACTGAATATCCAAGTCGTCTGCAATTCCAAAAACATCATAACTGACATAGTGGCACAATACCCTGGCAGCACACATGACTCATACATATTCAGGCACAGTGGCATACACACTCGTCTCCTTGGGGGTGAATTCGGCGAAGGATACCTGCTTGGTAAACATTTGTTACAATGTCTTGCATACTCTGGGCAAATGGTGATACATATCAGTGAGTAACCTGTTGCTTACTACCCTGTAGGTGACAGCGCATACGCCGTGCGCTCTTACATCCCGACGCCATACCTCAACCCTGGTACCCCAAGTGAGCAGCGTTACAATGCAGCGCACATTTCCACTCGAAACGTCATAGAGCGCACCTTTGGCCTACTAAAAAGTAGGTTCTGCTGCCTCCACAAGACTGGCGGGGCGTTGCAGTACCGACCGGATACCTGCTGCAGAATTGTGGCCACTTGTGCCATGTTGCGCAACATCGCAACTAGGAGAGGCATACCCCTGGAACTGTCTGACAGCAAGCCAGAGGAAGACAACCAGCCAGGGCAACCACTACAAGCAGCAGCTGGGGCAAGCTTAGCAGAAGGGAGACGGAGACGTGCTGAAATAACACAGCATTATTTTTAAGGTGGGTAATAATGAGACAAGACACTGCATGGTTTAACTGTGGCGGATGTTTTTAATGAATAACATGTGGTAGTGTTAATGCACACATACCAGGTGCTAACTAGCATTGTGAGTGTAAAAATAATACAACATGACATTTTCATTGAACTTGTATGTCAGTCAAGGCAAATGGCATGATAATGGTTACATCACCATATTGAAGTTTGTCTCTCAACACCACACTACTTTTTGCGGCCACGCACTCCCAAACGCCTTTCTGTGGGCTCTGTTATGTCCCTTGTGGAGCCTTCTGATACTGTGGTACTCCTAGTATTGCGCCTCCTGCATGTGGTCACTGGTGCCAAGAGACTACTGAGGCTGGATGCCTCCTCACTCTCCCCTCCAACCAGTATATTGCTGCCCCCAGAAGAAGCAGCCTGAAATTGCTCCTCTGCATTGGTGTCCTGAATGAGTCCCCTGGCCACATCCCCACAGCAATGGCTCATTTCTACCTGCATGGCCACCGAACAACGGGACAGCAGAGCTGTGTTGGTGCTCAGCCGGTTGATGGCTCTAGTGTAGCCATCTAAGTGCCCTAGGAATTGGCGATGCATTCTGCATTGGGACACGTGGTCCTCCTGCACCACCTTACATAGCTCTTGTATGGCTTCATTTGTCTGTCTATGTCCTTCCACCACTGCTGTAGTGAGCTCCTTCAAGCAGTCCCTAATGTCTGCCATGTTAGTTGAAATTTCGCCAAGTTGTGCCTGCATTAAACGCATGTTCTTGCCTTGCTTGTGCTGCACCCTCAGCATTTGGCCCTCCAGCCCACCCCGGACATTTGGACTATCATCTTCGGCAGATCCCATCTGTGCCCTTGACCTGCGCTTACGGTTTGGACATTGCTACGACGCACCTGTGAATGGGGTCTTGGTGTGGGGGTACGCCCAGCCTGGGATGTCTGGGGATCAGGTTGGCTCTCCTCCTCTACTTCCATGGCAGGTAGTGGTGGCACTGTGGTCCTTCATCTTGTGGGTGCAGGTATTGGGGTTTCTGGGGCCACTTGTGTCTCCACTCCTGACTGTGCCTGAGTCTCCAGGGTGTCATCGCCTTCACTTTCGTCTGTCTCCTGTGCAGCTGCATCTGTGATGTTAAACAGTGCAATTCTAGTTTACTTTTTTGGACATGTATGTCACAATGTGCATTGTTTTCTTTCATTAAATTAGATTATAACACACAGTGTCTATATGTTTCACTTGCTTGTTGTAATTGTAAGCAACAATGCTGTCTTGCTCCCTACTTGCCTTTCCTATTGGAGTTGCTGTCTGCTAATCCCATAATGCATTTGTGTGTAGCAAGTAAAATGTGGACTGGAGTATGATTCTGAACACTGAGCCTGATCTGTCTTGAGGGGTTGCTTGTTAGATTCAGTATTGAATGGTCATTTACATGCATCTTACCTTGTGAAGTACTGGCCGGTGCAGAGGTGTCTAACTCCTTCACTCCAACTACAGCTTCAGGCTGAAGTGTGGACTTCACTAGGCCCTCCAGGGGTGTATTCCCAGGTTCTGTCTGTGGTCCTCCTCCAGTCTTCTTGGCCTCCGTAAGCCTGGCAGCAACCCTTTCCTTTGCACGGCTGCGCAGGTCATACCAGCGCTTGCGCAGATCGTCTATTGTGCAGTGTGTGACCCCCACTGCGTTTACTCTGGATTGTATTCTGAGCCAGATTTTGCGCTTCTCTGACTCAGGGACCTGGAGGGACTGCTTTGCAAACACCTTATCATGCCTCCTCACAACTTCCTCAATGAAGATTTCAATCTCCTTTTTGCTGAACTTCAGCTTCCTCTTGCGCTTTGCAGACTTCTCCCCAGTTGTTCCTGAAGCCATGCTGATGTCCTTGAAACGGTTAAAATATCCCAAAATGGTTCTTTCATTTGTGCTCCTGCAGTCTGCCTCCCCCTCTGACTCTCTCAGTGCACTGGATTCAGCATGGGCTGCATCACTTCCTGGTTGAGATGTCATCAAGCTGCATCTGAAACACGGAATCGCTAATAGCGATTCTGTATTAGCGGATTCACAAATTTGCGATTCGGTAGCTAGAAATCGCTTTTAGCGATTGCGATTTTTACTGAATCTCTAGAATATTGCGATTTTTTTCATGCATTGCTGTTTGAAATTCTTTATTAGCGATTCCTTAAAAATCGCTATTAAGGAATCGCAATTGAGGATTTTGATGCATGTGCCCAAAAATTCCAGCATCTCTGAGCCGCCTTTGGGCAGACCACTTAACTAAGCACTTCAGCACAACCCCTGTAAGTCATATTGTCACATGTAACATGGGGAATAAAACCATAGTAAGCAAGAAGGTTTGTATACCTCTGTACCGACAGAGTCAAATACTGTAATTTGACAACTTAAAACTACTGGCGGTTCACCTCATGATGAGGAAGGCATAACAAACACAGAAGCAACTTCTCTTTCTCGTACACCCCAGGCAATAAAAACCCTATTAACAACAGAGGACCACCTTTTTACCTACTGACGCAACTAACCAAAGAGATTCCGTCAGGCTGCTGAGACGGTTCACCAGGGCCCAATGATATCCGGCAGGCCATTTATAAAATCAGTCATGCAAACTGGGGAGCCAGAATGGCTCTGGTAATGAACGACGTCCTACAGACACAGACCATTACGGGTTCCTGGAGAGGATCAATACTTAACCCAATTAAGGAGGTGACCAGTCGCAAAGATAAACATCATTTCAGGATTTCAGGGTTCGCAACTGCGATCCCTGACTTGGCCCTTGTGACCCCTGGCATTGTTCTTGCGACCCCTGGCGTCAGAGGTCACAAAGGCAGCACCATTGACAAAGGAGTACATTTTTTTCTCGTTTATGTAAAAAAAATAAAGTTCTCTAGGTTACAGCTAGCTGTGAGACAGGAAGCAGTTGGAAGTTGTTACTGTTTCAATTTGTCATCCAGCAATACACCCTTTAAGTCCTTGTAGGCCCAAAGGTCCCCTAAATTAAACTCTGTTTATGTTTGTCCTGCAGACTAGGGATTTTGATGTTTTTCTCCACTTCTCTTTAGTAGTTAGTAAGTGGAACGTAGCTGCCATTGTGGGCCTGTGAGCTGTACTGCCAAAAGTTTAAGAGTGTATAATTTATTCACCCTGCATACTGTTCCAGTATTGAAGACATTCACAGTTAGGGGCATATTTACAAGCCCCTATCGCCATCACAACGTTACTTTCAGTGACGTCGTGATCACAATAGGGGTCTCGCCTTATTTACAAGGCAGCCTTGTAAATAAGGAACCCTTTCACGCAGTAATAGCCTGAAAGGGGAGGGCAATGGGTGTTGTGGTGGGCGTTCCACCGCAACACCCATTGATTTTGACGATGCCTTCTAGTTACAAGGGCAGCGTAAATAGGAGGCAGTGCCAAAATTAAGACCAGGGAAAACCTGGTCTTAAACAGGCGAAACGAGGAGAAATGCTTTATTTCTCCTCATTTTTGCTGTTCCCATGTATGCTGCCTTGTGCAGCACACATAGAAACAGCAAATTGCCTATGACTGTTTTGGGCAGGAAGGTTCCCGTTTCTGCATTTAAACAATAATTTTTAAGAATGCAGTTTTGCTACTTCTGCAGCACACATAGCAGTTACACAACCTCATTTCAAGATTGTTTATGTGCAGAAAGGGGGATCTTCCTGCTTATAAACAATCTTCCCCTCAACACAGGCACCCTATGGTGCAAGGGTGCCTGTGTTGGCGCTAGGCAGATAAAGTTATTGCCAGCGCATGGGGAAACGCAGAGCTGCACCATATTCTTGTGAATATGGTGCAGCCCTGCGTTTCTAAAGTGAAGGAACGTGTCGTTAGCCTTCTAGGCTTAACGACCCGCTCCGCCACTTTCTTTGTAAATATGCCCCTTAGTGTTTTCTGTTTACGTGGTACATTTGCTCTAGTGTTCATTTATATTGCCTCCTTCTGTTCGCTCAGGTGTGAGGCTTTAAGGCCTTCAATGCGGGTCATTGACATTATGTGACAATGGAAAATTAAATTCTGCATTGTGGCACGAAAGGCAAATT
Organism: Calotriton arnoldi; assembly: GCA_963921515.1. Taxonomy (NCBI): domain Eukaryota; kingdom Metazoa; phylum Chordata; class Amphibia; order Caudata; family Salamandridae; genus Calotriton; species Calotriton arnoldi. Next base: position 234,813 of record CAWUFW010017161.1, on the reverse strand, counting down.
AGACAACATAATGTGTGCACGTTCTGTGGTAGGGTTATTACTCCATTTTATAATTTTAATATAGGTTATGCAATATTTTATTGTAATTGCAATTACATAGCGTTTGTATACTTGGTGAGGAGCCGAAACGCATTAGTGGATGGAAGTACTTGATTGAAACAGAGGTCAATTGCCATGTGCAAGCCTTCCATGGGGGCTGGCCGCCTGCAGGGGGAAGGATGTACATGACAGAGGGTTGGCATAGTTAGAATATATATATTCACTGAAAAAACCCAAAGGTTAATGAAACGTAATAGTACCCCGAGATATGCACTCACTCACACATTCAAAGCTGGTTCTGCATATCGCATTTATGTTTTCCCTTTATTCTGTTTCAATTTTCTTATTGAAAACCAAGGCCTTGTTATTTTTCTGATTACTCACCATGCCATTTACTAATGTATGATCATGCATATAGTCAGTTAGCCGCTGGAGTTCAGTTATAGTTTAACTAAAGAGGATTGCGTCACCCTCGTACAGCAGGTTTGACATGTGCATCGCATGTGCGACCCTCATAGTTCTGACAGGTGTGAATCTAGTACATCCTGTTCCGGGGGCATAGCCGGCAAATATTAATGAAATAAGTATTGCACCAGGACTCACCCCTGTTTCAGAACTTTTCCTTGACAGGTGCTGTCTCCTATCTTTATTCTTAGCTAGGTATTGATGTATGGTAGCTGTATAGCCTCTAGAAGGTTTGATGGAATATCCCTTCATTCTAATCTATCCCACAGGATATCATGTTGGGCCTAGTGAAAAGCTGTATGAAATCTATGAAGCACAGATGCAATGGTTGTTTCTTTTTTAACATGGCGTCTGATATAAGAGAGAGCGCCATATTGCTTGTTGTTCTGGATCTTCGAGTGAAGCCTATTTGATTCATCAGTGGGATTTTTTTCTCCTCTGCCATTTTGTTTATTTCCTTAGTACAAGTCCTGCAAATTACTAGTCTTCATTATCAGGGAGGGTTATTAGCCATAGGTGTTGGGTTGTGGCAATGGACGTCGATTCACAAAAATGTAAGGGTTAGCGGAAATGACATCATGTAGTTTTGATCCATTGACATCACAGGAAGTGACATCACCACACCTTTAACACTGAATTTCACACACCGCTGAGAGAGAGCACCACTCTGGTCACACACCCACAGAACATAAAAACACTTAGGGGCCGATTCCGATCTCGGTCGGAGGCGCACCCAATACTATTCGGTCGGGAAAAAAGCCATGCGAAAGCCAGTTTCCCGACCGATCCGTACAGTACACCGAACGAGCAAGTACGATGCGCACAACAGCAAAAATCCCGGCCGAGCCGTACTCACCCAAACCAGGTCCTGTTCTCCGACCGAGGCGAATCCGGAAACGCCGAATCGAGTCGCACGGAAGGGAAAATGCAGCCCCGTCCGGCCGGACAAGTACGATGCGCTTTCCGTACGCGCCGAACCCGTCGCTACGCACGGCACGTCAAAGCATCCGGGAGAGGCGCACATAAGCTCCGAATCGCGCCACAACACGATCCACGGCTACGAGACGAACACAGCACAGACGAGGACGACGCGGAGCGACGAGGACGAAGCCAAGCGACGAGGACGACGCGAAGCAACGAGAAGGACGAACGACACGAACCAACCATGAATCCCTTCGTCCCGATCATACCAATATTCTACATCTACTACCGGAACAGGCACGGACGCGTACGGCGCAGAAGGTAAGTCAGACACCAACCACAAAACACATACAACACGTACACGACACATCACACACATACACTGGGAATCTGAATATACTTACACCAGCAACAGCAGCACCATAGGGGCGGGATGCCCATCACCAATGCCACATATGCACACAGGGGCCTGAATGCGCGCCACAACCCCAACCCAGGGGGGCTGGATGCCTACCACTACTACCACCCTGACCCAGGGGGGCAGGATGCCTACCACTACTACCACCCTTAGCCAGGGGGCAGGATGCCCACCACTACTACCACCCTTAGCCAGGGGGGCTGGATGCCTACCACCACCCTTAGCCAGGGGGGCTGGATGCCTACCACTACTACCACCCCCACCCAGGGGGGCAGGATGCCTACCACTACTACCACCCTCACCCAGGGGGGCAGGATGCCCACCACTACTACCACCCTTAGCCAGGGGGCTGGATGCCTACCACTACTACCACCCTCAACCAGGGGGGCAGGATGCCTACCACTACTACCACCCTCACCCAGGGGGGCAGGATGCCCACCACTACTACCACCCTTAGCCAGGGGGGCAGGATGCCCACCACTACTACCACCCTTAGCCAGGGGGCAGGATGCCTACCACTACTACCACCCTCACCCAGGGGGGCAGGATGCCCACCACTACTACCACCCTTAGCCAGGGGGCAGGATGCCCACCACTACTACCACCCTTAGCCAGGGGGGCTGGATGCCCACCACTACTACCACCCTTAGCCAGGGGGCTGGATGCCTACCACTACTACCACCCTCACCCAGGGGGCAGGATGCCCACCACTACTACCACCCTTAGCCAGGGGGCAGGATGCCCACCACTACTACCACCCTTAGCCAGGGGGGCTGGATGCCCACCACTACTACCACCCTTAGCCAGGGGGCTGGATGCCTACCACTACTACCACCCTCAACCAGGGGGGCAGGATGCCTACCACTACTACCACCCTTAGCCAGGGGGCAGGATGCCCACCACTACTACCACCCTTAGCCAGGGGGGCTGGATGCCTACCACCACCCTTAGCCAGGGGGCTGGATGCCTACCACTACTACCACCCTCAACCAGGGGGCAGGATGCCTACCACTACTACCACCCTCACCCAGGGGGGCAGGATGCCCACCACTACTACCACCCTTAGCCAGGGGGTGCCAGATGCCCACCACTACCACCCTTAGCCAGGGGGCAGGATGCCCACCACTACTACCACCCTTAGCCAGGGGGGCTGGATGCCTACCACCACCCTTAGCCAGGGGGGCTGGATGCCTACCACTACTACCACCCTCAACCAGGGGGGCAGGATGCCTACCACTACTACCACCCTTAGCCAGGGGGCAGGATGCCCACCACTACTACCACCCTTAGCCAGGGGGGCTGGATGCCTACCACCACCCTTAGCCAGGGGGGCTGGATGCCTACCACTACTACCACCCTCAACCAGGGGGGCAGGATGCCTACCACTACTACCACCCTCACCCAGGGGGGCAGGATGCCCACCACTACTACCACCCTTAGCCAGGGGGTGCCAGATGCCCACCACTACCACCCTTAGCCAGGGGGCAGGATGCCCACCACTACTACCACCCTTAGCCAGGGGGGCTGGATGCCTACCACCACCCTTAGCCAGGGGGGCTGGATGCCTACCACTACTACCACCCTCAACCAGGGGGGCTGGATGCCTACCACTACTACCACCCTCACCCAGGGGGGCAGGATGCCCACCACTACTACCACCCTTAGCCAGGGGGCAGGATGCCTACCACTACTACCACCCTCACCCAGGGGGGCAGGATGCCCACCACTACTACCACCCTTAGCCAGGGGGCTGGATGCCTACCACTACTACCACCCTCAACCAGGGGGGCAGGATGCCTACCACTACTACCACCCTTAGCCAGGGGGCAGGATGCCCACCACTACTACCACCCTTAGCCAGGGGGGCTGGATGCCTACCACCACCCTTAGCCAGGGGGCAGGATGCCCACCACTACTACCACCCTTAGCCAGGGGGGCTGGATGCCTACCACCACCCTTAGCCAGGGGGGCTGGATGCCTACCACTACTACCACCCTCAACCAGGGGGGCAGGATGCCTACCACTACTACCACCCTCACCCAGGGGGGCAGGATGCCCACCACTACTACCACCCTTAGCCAGGGGGTGCCAGATGCCCACCACTACTACCACCCTTAGCCAGGGGGCAGGATGCCCACCACTACTACCACCCTTAGCCAGGGGGGCTGGATGCCTACCACCACCCTTAGCCAGGGGGGCTGGATGCCTACCACTACTACCACCCCCACTCATAGGATGGACAATGCATGACACAACAAGCACACCACAACCTAGGGAATGCAAGATTAAGACATCCCCCCACCACCATGACAAGCGTGTGAGCAGGCTGTGTCAAATGCCTACAACACCGAACATGACATTGAACATACAATGTGACCCCCTAGCACATGTGCCACACATATATGTGTGTGGCACCCACAATGCAAGCAGCCCATGACCATTGTGGCAATGGGGCCTAAACCCCCATCATCACAGTGACCAAAAGGCAAGTGTGGGGTCCATAGCTGAAGCACATTTTGACCATTGTGGCAATGGGGCCTAAACCCCCATCATCACAGTGACCAAAAGGTAAGTGTGGGGTCCATAGCTGAAGCACAGTTTGACCATTGTGGCAATGGGGTCTAAACCCCCATCATCACAGTGACCAAAAGGCAAGTGTGGGGTCCATAGCTGAAGCACATTTTGAACATTGTGGCAATGGGGTCTACACCCTCATCATCACAGTGACCAAAAGGTAATTGTTGACAAAGAAAGAGCTGCAACTGCCAAACTGCATGGATCATTCCTGGTCACAGAACCAAAAACTCATCTGTGGCAAAGTAGTGTATGTGTCCCATTGCAACATAAATTGGGGGAGCCAAATACTGCAGTGCAAATGAAACATTCCTTTGGCCATGTGCAGACAAACAACACCCATGGTGGCAGAGACCGTCAACAGTCATCAATGACACAATGACAGAAGTGACCATCAGAATGCAGAACCACATATTTGCACCAATGGGCACACAAATGCAGATACCCTGTGGAGACAGCAGATGTGAGGTGAACAGATACCATACCATGGCAGCAATGGGACACACAAACCATGATCACTGTGCTGACCGATGACCTAGGAGTCCCAGGGACAGCAGGGGAAACACACCAAACAACATACAGCCAATGGCACACCCAAGATATGCCAATGCAGTGGTGCAGATGCACAAACACAAACAGGCAGACCAACACTGTCATCATACACAGCAGGTGAGGGGTGGGGGTGCCAGTGTCCCCAGGCAACAACACAACACATGAGGAGAGCTGAATACCAATCATACAGATGTGCATACACTGCCACACTAAGGTAACTCATGGATCCAAATCCCCTATGTGGGCAAGCAGGCATTGACAGGTGAGAGGGAGCACAAAACACACATGTCACACAGGCACGTAGGAACAACAACTGACACAGCAAGTCACAGACACACCACAGCACCACCCCCAGGGCCCCCACAATGTGGTGACCCTGGGCTGAAGAAAAATACCACTGTGATGACAAAGCTAAATGTCGTTCACACTGTGAACCACAGTCAGGTGTCCTGAGCAACTAACTACCATCACACCTACACAAGCACAAATCAATCAGCATGGCCAGTAAGCCAAGGCCAACATGGAGGCAGGGGACTAGCCGGGCAACAACTCTCATCTGCACACACTCAACACCACACCCCTCGACCTCCAACAATGTGCAGCAGTGAAGTACACATGCACTGGTGACATTGCACATGCACCCATTACTATTCCAGGGTGGTGGGTGGGAACCAAGGTGTAGAAACACATCACACATGGACACTCAACAAGACTCCTGAATGTCTGACACACTGCACACTACGCTGTACATGGACATGACGGCAATACCACACCGACCAATGGGATCCCAGCCACAGTCACACACCAATGAAGAAACCAAGGTCACCCACAAAGAACACACATAGACAACAACCAACATTGCAGCCCGGACCCTAAGGAGTGCCAGCAGTCACACACACAACGTGTCACAATCACTGAAAGATAACACAAACTGGAAATCACATGACAGGGGCAAACAACAAGTGCCAAAGGGAAACCTGACTGTGACCCATCTGCGTCAGCACACAAACTCTGCCCTGACAGCAAACACACCTATGGGTGACACCCTGATGACCAGTAATGTGCCATGCACCCACATCACAGAGAACACAGGGAGAAGACTTTGGGGGAACATAGCTCAAGTCAGCAAGCATCACAAACAGGTACAACACTAGGGATCACAGCATGCGCAGATGAATGGAAGTGAACACACAGACATGCACATACAACACACACCTTGGGCGCAGGCAATGTCACACGTGTACACACTGCCATGAGGGGACTCCACTCCTGTGTGAGGAAAGCTGTGCCATATGTTGCCTCAGTAGGGCCCCATCATGTCAGCTGAGCACTTGGTCACACAATCAACAATTAGCACCAAATGAGGGCTCCCGTCACATCAGCCTGGTCATGGAAGTGCCAACGAAATCATCAGCACAGATCCAACACACTTGTATAGCAATGTTGCACTGACAACACAGATGAGTCCTTCCCCATTGATGCCCAAACCTGCATGTCCAGTGGAGATGGCCACACGGTCAGGGAAGTAGACGAATTGAACAATGGCAGGCACAACAGATGTGCAGGGGTGGAAGCCACAGATGTGAAATAGCTAATGTAAGTTGGAAACCCATTGCCAAATACTGAACACATGACACCCTCAGATGCTGCTATTGATGACATGGATACACCACATGATAGGACACATTCCCCCTGGACCACATGGGTTCCTGCACAGTAACACTTCATAATCATGAGACCAGATATCACCATCACTGCAGCAAGGGCATGGTTAGCTGCACCAACAACATGTACATCTGAAGCATGAGCACTAGAGAAAAGAAAGTTGCTTTATTCAGCATATGTGTTGAGGCCAAACGAAGTCCTGAAAAAAGAGCAAAGGCCAATGGCCAGTCCATTGTCAAAGTTCAAACAGGGTGACACTGGCAGATGTCACCCTACGCATGCCTGCACAATACCAGGGACAATCCACTAGGAGGGGCAACCGGGGGGCAGGCCAGGCACCGCAGGGACAGGATCAGGGCTCACCAGGGGGAGTCAGGGAAGGGGTGGTGGGTGCTGGAGAGCCACTGACAACTGCAGTGGAGGTGTCTGACATGGTGTGTGCCGGCACAACTGGGGGGCATGACACAGATGTCGTGGGTGCCGGCACAACTGCAGTGGACCCTGCAGATGGGGTGGACAGGTCCGCCACTGCAGTGCCCAAGTCAGACAGGGCGGTAGTGGACTCCACTGCAGTGCCTACCTCCAGGGGAGGAGAATGGGGAACAGGCAAGGTGGGTTGGACAGAGGGGGGACACCCTCACCACATCAGTGGCACAGACAAGCGCAGCGGGGGTGTGGTGCTGGGAGAGCAAGTGGCAGGGGGAGAAGGCCGGAGCATCTTGGGGATGGTATATCTGTGGGTGGGGGAACCTGGGGCAGGGTGTGGTGGGGGCACCTGTGCAGTGGGGGCCTGAGGGATGGAGGACGGAGACCTTGTGCCTGAGCTGCAGGGCGGTGGCGGGGTCTTGCTCTTAGCACTCCAGGGGGACTTGCGGGTGGGGGCCTCAGTCCGTCTGCGCCTGGGGGAGGGTGTCCGGGGGCGAGGGGCACTCTGCTCCGTGTGGGTGGGCTTCCTCTTCCCCCGGGATGCTGGAGCAGCTTCATCGGTGGGGAAGAGGCCGAGGTCACAGAGGAAGAGCTGCTGTGACTTTGGGGTTGCAGGTGAGGCAAGGGAGGGTGCTTTGGAGGGAGAGGGAACTGAGGACTGCGCAGTGCATGTGGATGCGTGTGTGTGTTCCAGGGCCCCATCCCCTGTGAGTCTGGCTTCAGTCCCCTGAATGTGCTTGCGTGTGCGTTTTGTCATTGGCGTGTGTGTCAGTGTGCTGGATGTGTGTGTGCTGGTGTGTGCCAGTGTGTGTGTGCCTGGGATGGGTAAGGTGCTGGGGAGTGTGGATGGAGCAGAGGCAGGAGGGGTGAGGGACCGTTTGAGGAGGGACACTGCTGCCGTCAGGGAGGAGTCCATGGACCTATTGCCCCTCTGTAGGTCAGACATGCCCGATGAGATGCCCTCCATGAACGACACCAGCTGAGTCAACAGCGCGGTGTGCGCATGGAGGACACTCAGCATGGCTGTCTGCCCTACATGGAGCTGGCGAAGGAGGTACACAGACTCCTCACTCAGGGCAGCAGGGGACACAGGGGCAGGGGGTGCGGTGCCTGGCCCAAAGGAGACACGCTCCCGGACATGGGAGCCTCCACGGACCTGGGGAATGGGAGCCAATGGGAGGGCGGTGGTGGTGCTGGTGGTGGCGGGGACAGCAACACTAGCTGGGGTGTGGTGGCTGCTGACACCCGCCTCCACAAGGGAGTCATCCTCCGAGTTGCTCTGGTCCTCAGCTGAGGTGGATGCTGCTGAGGACTCCTCGGTGTGGCTCCCCTCGCCCTCCGTGCCACTGGGTCCCTCCGACCACTCCTCGGCTGCTGACCCAGTCTGGCTCTCCGGCTCCTCCTGGTCCGTGGAGCTGTCCCCTTCCGTGGCCGTGGATGTATCTGCAAACAATGGGGAAACAGACAGACATCAGTCACCTGCACATAACGCACACACCACTGTGAGCACAGCACATCCCAGAGCAAGCCCTGGCATCATTAGTTGTACATTGCTAAAAGTGCACTAATTGAACAGGAGAAGTCAATTGTCAGTCTGATGCCAAGCATGGCACTCACATCCCACATGGCCTTGCACCCATCTGTCTGGTGTCTGTTGGATTGCAACACCCCAGTGTTGACACATGCACCAAGTACACAGTAGTTGGACAGTGCAGAGGACACGGTGTGGACACATCACAGCTCTTGCCACTGAGTCAGTACAGGTTTACGGATGTAAGGGATGCCCAGAGTCAAATAGGAAATGCATGTGATGCATACCAGCGACAGACACCATGATGCACCCATGTCCTGATAGCCAGCGCCACAATGGTGTGCATGTAGCACATGTCACTCCCCTGCAGGATCACCAATCAGTAGACACATGCCATGGCGGAGGCATGACTGCAAAGTCATACATCACTGTCTCAGTGATGTATGACTTTGCAGCCAGACAACAACACTCTGCACTGTGTCACAATAGTAGGTCATGGGGAATGCAAGTCCTGGAGCTGCACAAGTGCACATGTACATCCCCCCACAACACATCCTCTTAACCCTCATCTGTCCAGGTCATACCTATTGGACATATGGGAGACCTGTGACACTACCCTACATGTCAGAATACAGGCATTGTGTAAGCAATGGACCCACCCATGATGCCCACCACAGAGTCAGGGAAACAGATGCTGTCTCCCACCTTGAGTCAAGCAAACTGCAAGGACACAGTCCTAAGTGACAGAATTCCCTGCATGTAAGGGCCACACCTGGGTATCAGATGAGGAGTGGGCAGTGCACAATAGAGGGACATGGCTCCTGGACAACATGACTGCTGTACTGTGGCAGTTCAACCTGGCCCGAGGAGGGCACATAACATGTTAGACAGAGTACACAGTGCAGTCTTTGACTCACCCCCTCCTTGCTGCTCTCTGGCCTTCAGCTGCCCATCCAGGTCTGGAAAGACCACCGCCAGGATCCTGAGCATGTGGGGGGTCAGGGTCCGTGTTCCGCCCCTCCTGCGAGGAGGCGACAGCTTCAGCTGGACCCGTGCAATCCTCCGGGTCCAGCCCCGAAGGTCCTGCCACCTCTTTTGGCAGTTGCGGATCCGGCGCTTGTAGACCCCCACGGACCGGACAGCCCGGACGATGTCCTTCCAGATCTCATGCTTCCGATGGGCAGAAGCCTGTCAGGATGACAAAGTGATAAGGACATTACTACACATGCAACATATCCGTGCATGACACAGTTGCATATACATGTCGCAATCACAGGGGCACATGGTGTACCCAGGCAGTGCACGGCTGCCCATGGACAGTTTTCCAGAAGTCACTACATGGTATCATAGCATGGGGAGTAAAACCCTGTTCAGAAGCACTGTCACTGCACCATACCTGTCCAGTGCAAGTCACTACACACTATGGGGGGTGACAACTACTCAGTGAGCCTGCTAGCCAGTGGTGTGCTGACTCTCAGCCTTGCTAGTCAGACAAAATGCACATTCAGAAAGGCAGTGCACAGAACACTCACCTGCTCCCCTGGTGTCCCATACAGCTTGCTGTACTGTGGAAGTAGGCTGTCCAGCAGGGCCTGGTTCTCTTCAAGGCTGAAGGCTGGGGCTCTCTCCACAGTACGTGCCATTGCAGGGTCCAGAGGGGCAGAGACAGCAGCAGTGCAGTGGCAGATGTCGTCCTGGAGCATGTAGTGCAGGCAAGTGGGCTCTCAGGGGAACATGCAGCAATATATATGTGCTGGAGAGGCAGATACTGTCCCTTGTGTCCAAAGTTATAGGTCCAAGTCGTTAGCATCTTCTGAATCTGGCCAATCCATGGAATAGCAGCACCAAAACACGCCCACAGCATCCTTCAAATCTTCAACTTCATGACATACATTATTTTGCAACATTGTTGTGGGTGACCAACTGATTTTCCAGCAACCGACTCGTTCGAATATTCAAAAACGCGTCCGTTGCCAGGCAAGCCCATTGTCAATGGGTGCGCACCGATCGGTCCATTGCTGTTCAACGCGCACAGGGGTACAACGCGTACCCGCACACATTGAAAGCAATGGGCCGGCCGGAGGCACCGATCGGTCCATTGCTGTTCAACGCGCACAGGGGTACAACGCGTACCCGCACACATTGAATGCAATGGGCCGGCCGGAGGCACCGATCGGTCCATTGCAGTACAACGCGCACAGGGGTACAACGCGTACCCGCACACATTGAATGCAATGGGCCGGCCGGAGGCACCGATCGGTCCATTGCAGTACAACGCGCACAGGGGTACAACGCGTACCCGCACACATTGAATGCAATGGGCCGGCCGGAGGCACCGATCGGTCCATTGCTGTTCAACGCGCACAGGGGTACAACGCGTACCCGCACACATTGAATGCAATGGGCCGGCCGGAGGCACCGATCGGTCCATTGCAGTACAACGCGCACAGGGGTACAACGCGTACCCGCACACATTGAATGCAATGGGCCGGCCGGAGGCACCGATCGGTCCATTGCTGTTCAACGCGCACAGGGGTACAACGCGTACCCGCACACATTGAATGCAATGGGCCGGCCGGAGGCACCGATCGGTCCATTGCAGTACAACGCGCACAGGGGTACAACGCGTACCCGCACACATTGAATGCAATGGGCCGGCCGGAGGCACCGATCGGTCCATTGCTGTTCAACGCGCACAGGGGTACAACGCGTACCCGCACACATTGAATGCAATGGGCCGGCCGGAGGCACCGATCGGTCCATTGCTGTTCAACGCGCACAGGGGTACAACGCGTACCCGCACACATTGAATGCAATGGGCCGGCCGGAGGCACCGATCGGTCCATTGCTGTTCAACGCGCACAGGGGTACAACGCGTACCGCGCACATTGAAAGCAATGGGCCGGCCGGAGGCACCGATCGGTCCATTGCTGTTCAACGCGCACAGGGGTACAACGCGTACCCGCACACATTGAATGCAATGGGCCGGCCGGAGGCACCGATCGGTCCATTGCAGTACAACGCGCACAGGGGTACAACGCGTACCCGCACACATTGAATGCAATGGGCCGGCCGGAGGCACCGATCGGTCCATTGCTGTTCAACGCGCACAGGGGTACAACGCGTACCCGCACACATTGAATGCAATGGGCCGGCCGGAGGCACCGATCGGTCCATTGCAGTACAACGCATCACTGTACATGTGACTGGCATATGTCAGCATGCCTGTCTCAGATGGACATATGCCAGCCACAGATAGCTCCCAGGGAGTGAGGGGCACACCTACATCACGACAGCCTGTCCAAACCTTATCATAAGGCATGTAAGGCTGCATTTCCTATTGTGTGTATGTTGGTGTACATGTTGTCCTGTGGGTGTCACCTGTGGGCAGCCACCCCCAGGCTGTGCACGTGTTCATGGGGACAGGATCATGGGTGTTACGTGTACGTGACCACTGTGATGTGCAACTGTTCATATCTGTGCATGTGCCATGGTCACATTTCACAGTGGTGTTTGTGTATGTCATGTCACATACCCCGTGAGTCCCATGTGGGACGGTATGTTTGAGCCAGGGTGTCCCAGTGGCACAATAGTGATGGCCCTCCACAGTCTTTGTGCATGTAGTGTTTACAATGTCTCTGATTTCATGTGCACAATGGGAGACAGTCTCCACATCCACGTTGTGTGTGCATGGACTCTGATGTTGTGCGTGTGTGTCACAGACGTCCATGGCTCTCCTGCCATGGCAAGTGTGGCCACTACCTGTGGGGGTCATGTTTGTTTTGTTGTGGTGTACACATGATACTCCAGGTGATGCCAGTGTCCATGTGGCATTACAGGGTCCCTGGGAATGTGCCTGTCGTTGAGCTGTGGTGCCTGGGGCACATCTGTCCTCACATGTCACTGGGGGGTGACTGTGACACAGCATCATGATATCCAATGGGCCAAACAGGGACAAATTGATGCCACCTGTAGGACCGTGTTGACAGATGTTGGCCATGTATGTACCATAAATGTCGTTCCGGTACTGCACACTTCATGTAGTTGTGCCTCATGATGATGTATGTTGGGATCTTGAGTGTGTTCAATGCCGCATATGTGGGGTGACTGACGATCTTGCTTACTTCTCCTCTGCACTGCAGGGCTCCTGCTGTCCATCGGCCATTCCCAGACCTGGCAACGATGGTGGAACGGGACAGCATCCGACGGTACCGCTTCACCAGGCAGCTGATTGAGGATTTGGCAGTGCAGTTGTCCCCACATTTGCAGCCTGGCCGGCCGTATCCTACAGCGCTGACCCCCAAGGTGAAGGTGATGGCAGCCCTACACTTCTTTGCCACCGGTACCTTCCAACATACTGTGGCGTCTGCTGGTGGGATGTCACAGACCATGTTCAGCCGTGTGCTCCGCGATGTTTTGGCGGCAATGTTGCTCTTCCTGAACCGGTACATCTATTTCCCTAGACTGCGACGACTCACTGACGTGAAGAGTGACTTTTATGCCCTGGGGAGGATGCCGCATGTCATTGGCTCCATTGATGGGACACATGTGGCTTTGGTACCACCACAGGCCCAGGAGCAGGCCTACAGGAACCGCAAGCACTACCACTCGGTCAATGCACTGGTGGTGTGTCTTGCAGACATGACCATCACACACGTGTGTGCCCGTTTCCCTGGTTCAGCACACGATGCCTTTGTGATGAGGAGTAGTCGCATCCCCAGGTTGATGGCACAGATGCAGAACCAGCGTGCCTGGCTTGTCGGTGTGTACTGACTTTGTGCCATTGTGTGTGATCTGATCTGTAGTATTCCGCCCACTTTTCCAAGTCAGCTGATGTGCACTTGTCTGTCCGTAGGTGACTCGGGATACCCCAACATGCCGTGGTTGCTGACACCCCTCAGGAACCCTGTGACACCTGCCCAGATGCGCTACAATGAGGCACATGGTCGGACCAGGAGAGTGATTGAGCGGACCTTTGGTCTCCTGAAGAGCCGCTTCCGCTGCCTGGACAAGACCGGAGGGTCCCTCCCATATGCCCCTGCGAAAGTGTGCAAGATTATCATCGTCTGCTGCATGCTCCACAACCTGGCAGTGCGGAAGGAGTTGCCTCTCATCCAGGATGACGATGACCAACATCCGCCACCTGTGGAGGATCCTGGCCTGGACCACGATGCCAGTGACGATGATGATGATGATGATGGTGATGGTGATGTCCGCACACAGCTCATCACCAACTTCTTTAGCTGAATGTGAGTATCCTGAGGTGTCATGTGAATGATGTGAGTTGGCATGATGTGTGGGTGGTGCTCTGGTGCTGTTGGAGTGTGTCCATGGGCTACTTGACAGGATGTGTGTTGCGATGTGTGGTGACAGGTGGGCTGTACTTCCCAACAGTGTTGACATGCTAACTTGGTTCTGGGTGGGTATCTTGTAACATGTATTGTGCATGAGTTTTGCTGTTCTGTCCTGTACTGCATTGCTTTTGACTGTGTGTCATTTCTGTCCTTCACAGGGTACTTTCAGATTCGTTTGGTCAACTGTGTCCACCGACGACGTGATTGCACATCCAGGCTGGTAGCTGTTGTGTCCCTACAGGTGATGTGCGCCACACCCATGGACTTCCTTCAGTCTACAGTTGTTGACTGTGTGCCCGCTGCCAGGTGGGATTACCTTGCATCTGTAGTGGTTACAGCATGTTGCAACTGTGTAATAAACCTGTGCTTCACTTTGTGATGTGCGTTGTCTGTGGTCACACATTTGACTGCCATTTGCTTACTGCACCTGTGGGCTACTTGACTACAACTGGGAATGGGTGTGGTGTCTGTGCATTGCACCGTCTTCCCTGGCAACATCAGTGTAGGCAATGAGTCAGATGGCCTAGGTGTGTATGTGTTGTGTAGCCCTGGTGGTGTGTCTCCCTCATATGTGTCACGTTGCCTGTACTCACATGCCTGTGTTGTCCTTGCTGTTGCAGTTCGCATACACTGTGTAATTTTGCAGTTCATCATCCCCATAACAGCACCCACGTTGGAATCACGACAGAGGCAAGTATGGTGTATTAGTGTGTTTATTGTGATAATAGTGCATAGGATGGATTGTGCTGTACATGAATCTTGCAATCCCAAGTTCCTAGATGAATAGAAAGTCCAGGTAGACAGGATCCCCAGTATCGGGGCCACTGTTGTCTGACACATTGTTCCAACTTATACTCCCCATGCAATGTGTGGGAGTAGTGTTGCCATCAACAGGGTGAACAGTCTGTGCACAAAGGCGAAAATCCAGAACAGGTTCAGGCTTCCTGGGAGTTGCGCTTGGCCATCAGCCTCTCACTTTCCCCTCCTCGGACGACCCCTCTTCTTGGGGGGGGGCCCTCAAGTGCAGGCTGCTGCGGTGCAGGGGACTCTCCGCCAGAGTCCTCCTCCCTCCCTGTGGCAGTTGCAGTTTGTTCGGTACCAGATGTTGTTGGCACACAGGGAGGTGTGGACTGGTTGCTGTTCATCTGGCGGAGGCATTGTAAAATGTCCCTGTGCACCGCCGTCATCTCATGTAGTACATCCCACTTGGACTCCACGCGGGTCATGTGGGAGTCCACACGTGACATGTGGGAGTCCACACGTGACATGTGTGACTCCACTTGGGACATGTGGGAGTCCAAGCGGGCATGATGGGCAGCCTGCTGCTGTTTAATGTCTCTGAGGAGCCCCACTACCTGGCTGAGCTCTCCGGTGCTGGACTGGTACGCATCAGCTATGCGTACCAGTTGTGGGTCTTCATGCACACCAGCAACGTCTGCAAGCAGCGACCTCTGTCTCCCACCCCTCCCACCACCCCTGCTGACATGTGCAGTGTGTGCAGTTGCACGCACAGATAACCCTGGTCCACCTTGGGGGTTGGTGGTGGTGGTGGTGTCCATGGCCCCAGGTTGGTCCAGGGTCACTGCGCTGGTGTTGTTCCTTATTCTGTCCATGTCGGCAGGGATGGTATTCGTGGTGACAGTCGTTGGAGGGGTGGGTGCAGGGGGTGCAGCTGGTGGACCTGCTGGTGCTGCAGCTGGTGGTCCTGCTGGTGCAGCATGTTGACTTGCACCGGATGTGCCAGGTTGTTCTTCATCGTCCGAGGAGGACAGAGGCTGTACGACGCCAGTGAGCTCGGCATCCTCTTGAGCCTGGGACTGGGACTCCTCAGCGTCTGCTGCTGTGTCCCTATCATCACCTGTTTTTGGGAGACACAAACAATGTATGTCATGTTTCTGCAGGCATCAGTGGTTGACACACCTGACAGTTGTGACTGTGCCTCGGGGTGCGGGCCTGTACATTGTATTGTCCTAAGTCGTCACAGTCAGGGGTTGATATTGGTGTGGCACATTGTCCTGCATTATTTGGGCATTTCTATGTATTCTCTGGGGTGTGAACATGGTCTGCATTGATTGTGTTTGGTTGACAGCCAGACCTCCTTCCCACCCACCCACCCACCCAGTCAGTTATCCCACCATGGAACGTGCTTGCATTGCAGGGAGTGTAAGTTGTCTCTCAGGATGTCAGTCAGTGGTGTCCTGCTGTTTGTTGGTGCACAGTTGGCAGCAGGGCCTTGTGCTCCCCACAGCAGTAGCCAGTGTCAGCCATCTTGTGAGTCCTTCTCCACTCCCTGTGATGTGAGCATGGTTCAGGGTGGTGTTGATGGGACAGTTGTGGGGGTGAGCTATGTCTGTGACTACGTATCCCATCATGCTATTGCCTCCACCCCCTTCCCAGCATGCCCATGCTTCCTTCCTTTTGACTCTGCTTCCCTGTGGGGTGGGCTGGCTGTGCTGACAGGATGGCTGGGAGTGTTGTCCTGGCAGTTGTTTGGCTAAGAGTCCCAAGAGTGTCCCTGTGCTTCACACAACATAACCCAGGGTGGTGGTGCTTTGTGGGATCTTGTGTTAGGATGGAGGGCATTGCATTCTACCAGGTGGGTACTGTGGAGTTTGTGTTGGGGGGGTGTGAGGGGAGGTGCTGGTGACTATAGTCAGTGCTGCAAGTCCCCCTTCCCACCCAGCCAGCCAGATAGCCCACCATGGAACGTGCTTGCATTGCAGGGAGTGTAAGTTGTCTCTCAGGATGTCAGTCAGTGGTGTCCTGCTGTTTGTTGGTGCACAGTTGGCAGCAGGGCCTTGTGCTCCCCACAGCAGTAGCCAGTGTCAGCCATCTTGTGAGTCCTTCTCCACTCCCTGTGATGTGAGCATGGTTCAGGGTGGTGTTGATGGGACAGTTGTGGGGGTGAGCTATGTCTGTGACTACGACTCCCATCATGCTATTGCCTCCACCCCCTTCCCAGCATGCCCATGCTTCCTTCCTTTTGACTCTGCTTCCCTGTGGGGTGGGCTGGCTGTGCTGACAGGATGGCTGGGAGTGTTGTCCTGGCAGTTGTTTGGCTAAGAGTCCCAAGAGTGTCCCTGTGCTTCACACAACATAACCCAGGGTGGTGGTGCTTTGTGGGATATTGTGTTAGGATGGAGGGCATTGCATTCTACCAGGTGGGTACTGTGGAGTTTGTGTTGGGGGGTGTGAGGGGAGGTGCTGGTGACTATAGTCAGTGCTGCAAGTCCCCCTTCCCACCCAGCCAGCCAGATAGCCCACCATGGAACGTGCTTGCATTGCAGGGAGTGTAAGTTGTCTCTCAGGATGTCAGTCAGTGGTGTCCTGCTGTTTGTTGGTGCACAGTTGGCAGCAGGGCCTTGTGCTCCCCACAGCAGTAGCCAGTGTCAGCCATCTTGTGAGTCCTTCTCCACTCCCTGTGATGTGAGCATGGTTCAGGGTGGTGTTGATGGGACAGTTGTGGGGGGGGGCAATATGTGTGACTGCGACTCCCATGATGCTATTGGCTACACTGACTTGGCCAGCATACACAGAATTCCTTCCTTTGAGTGGTCTTCACTGTGTGTTGGTGTTGTTGTGGTGGCTACATGTGTGGATGTGTGTGTTAGTTCTATTTGTGCCACTGCCTAGCTGTAGTTGTGGTTGTGTTTGTACATGTGTTGGCACAGTTGGATGTGACTTTTTTGATGGCATGTGTTGTGTTTATCTGACTGACATACACATTTTGGGATGATTCTGTTCTAGTTGCTGTGTAATTGCTATGTGTGCATGGTTTGACTCTCCCCTTGACAGTGATGTGTGTGTTTTGTGGCAGTTTATTGTGTACATTTGTTGTGTACTCACCAGGCTCTGGGATGTTCTCTAGTCCATATACGCTCACTGGCGGAAGGATGGCCCGCACCTTCTCCTCCCAGGGCCTGAGGTATATTGGCTTGGCAGGAGGGCCACTGCCGGTATGTTGGCTGTTGATGTAGTCTATCTTCAGCAGGTCCCGTACCCTCCTGCGCACGTCATACCACCTGTTCTGGATGTCCGTCTTTGTGCGCCGACATGGTGATTGGGCGTTCACCCTGTTGATGATCCTCTCCCACATCTTGGTTTTCTGCGACATGGGGGTCTGTTGGACCAGAGTGCCAAACAGCTGTGGCTCCACCCTGAGGATCTCGTCTACCAGGACTTCCAATTCACAATCTAGGAACTTGGGATTCTTCTTGGGGGGCATGGTGATGGGTGGTGATGGTGAGTGATGTGTGTGTTGGTGTGCAGGTGAGGGTGTGTGAGTGTGTGTTTTGCTGGGTGTATGTGAGGTAGGTATTTGTTGGTGTGCTGATGGTGTGTGGCTTGTGTGAGGGATGAGCTGTGGGTGTGTGGTTGCTTTCTCTTGGGTGCTGGCAGTGAAATGGCATTTGCAAAGGCTCATGGTAGTGATTTGTGTCCTTTATATAGGTGGAGTTGTGGGTGTGTCTTTGTTCTCTGTCCCCACCCCCCCCAGTGTTTATTGGCTTGGTAATTGCTTGTTTGGCCTTTTTTTGGTTGATTTTTCCTTTGTGCTGTTTGTGTATGTTGGAAACGTTCTTGTGACCGAGTCGGACCCTGCATTGGTCTCGTACGGTGTTTTCCGTTTCGTCCACGCTGTGTTTGTGCAGTTTTGTATGCTGCGTACGCGTCGGTCGCGGTGTATTGTGTTGCTTCGGCTCGGTTTTGTATGCGTGTCGGTCGTACGGCTTGTCCTCCGTCCGACTCGGTCGTGTTTTTCGCGCCTTGCATCGTACTTTGCGGGTTGGAGTTGGCGGGTACGATTCGGTCGGATTTGTTCCGGGTGCGTGTCGGTCGGTTGGATTCGCGTGTTTTTCCGGCCGGATTGCTATTTTCCGAGCGGCTCGGTCGGTCGGCTTGGTTTCCTGACGTGTCGGTCGGATTTATCGCGGCTTGCATCGTACTTGGCGTGTCGGGCGCCACTGGTACGTGTCGGTCGGTATTTTTTCCGGATCCGAGTCGGTCGGTGCTTTTTCCGGCCCGAATCGGAATCGACCCCTTAACGTAGTCAAGATATTATTATCATACCTAATTCTAACATTAAATTAACCTTTGTTTACTTCAGTGAATTTCTCCTTTTTTTTAAATGTAAAATGAAATTTTTATTAGCCTGTCTAACTATGCCAACCCTCTGTCATGTACATCCTTCACCCTGCAGGAGGCCAGCCCCCTTTGATGGCTGTACACAGAGTTGGTGGACACAGGGGATAACCTATGGTGGGCAGCCAACCCCAAAGGACATCCACCCCACACCCTTTTTTTAATTGCTTTTCCGATCCCACAGGAATTGATGCCCAGTCAGTGCTTTTTCTCGTGAAAATGAAAAGCGCGTTTATTATTTACACACCTAAATACTGCTCATTACGGTAGATAGGAATACCTTTGTGACACCCACAAATCATGTTTAACCACCAGTGGGTCCTGAACCCCATCATCACAATACCCCCCCCCCCCATCTATATCAGATGCAAGCAATACCTCAGTGTTGGAAAATGGTCCTCTCTTAAGGGTCAGCCCGAACCTTTCGCCTTCCTCCTCCTCGTTTTCTGACCTTCATTTTGTTGGTTTTAGGACTCTGGGCACTTTACCACTGCTGACCAGTGCAATACTGCATGTGGTCTCTCCTCTAAACATGATAGAATTGGTTTACACCTGTGTGGCATATTTGATTTACTTGTAAGTCTCTTGTAAAGTGGTATACCATATACCCAGGGCCTGGCTACTAGTGGGCCTGAAGCACTGATTGTGCCACCCACAGAAGTAGCCTTTAAATCTGTCTCAGGCATGCCACTGCAGGGCCTGTGTGTGCACTTTAGTGCCACTTCAACTTAGCATTGAAAACTACTTGCCAAGCTTGCAACACCCCTTTTATTACACAGTAGTCACCCCTAAGGTAGACCCTAAGTAGCCCTAAGGATGGGGTGCTATGTAAATGAAAGGTAGGACATGTACCAGTGTGTTTTGCATGTCCTGGTAGTGACAAACAGATTATTTCATTTTTCACTACTGTGAGACCTACCCCTCTCATAGGCTAGCATTAGGGATTCCTTGATACACTTTTAAGCTGTGACTCCTGATCAGAGTAGAGTAGCTTTTTCATGTTTCATCAACGGTAAAGTTGGATTTGGCATTACTATTTTACAAATGCCACTTTTAGTCTCTGTGCTTATAAATCTGTGGGCTTTGCAGCCTGTCTCCAATACACGTCTGGGTTAGATGACAGCTACACTTTGTGCATTCCCTCTAGGCAGCAGCAACACAGAAAGGATAGGTGGCTCTGAGTACCCATCTACATACATCTGCATTCTGATGTCTTTGCCTGGGATGGATGAAAGGGAGGGGCTAACACTACATCTGAATAGTATGTGTCCTATTGCCACACAAATGACTGATTACCTCCCCACATACAGCGAGGCAGGAAGGGCTGGAATGAAAGAGGACCTGTGCACTTCAAGGAGCTGCTTTGAAGTCACCCCCCAACCTCAAAGGCACATTTGGGTATAAGTACTGGGGCTCTGACCCTACCAAGACCGTATACAACTGGACCTGGGAAAAACTCTGCTGGAGTAAAGACTGCTGTGCTGTAAGGATTGCCACTCTGCCTTGACTGATTGTTCTGATGAACTACTTCTCTGCTTTTCTGAGCTGCCCTGCTGCCCGCTGATCTCTGCCCTGTTCAGAACAAGGACTGGTCCCATCTCACTAATCCCCAGAGTGACCCTAAGGGCTTGCTGGCTTGCCTCCTATTTTCTGAAGTCTAAAGGATACAAAATACTTCCTGCAATCCTGCTGGTTCTGTTGGACTCTGCCATCTGTGAGTCCTACCCTTGTCTGAGGTGTCCCCTCCCGTCCTTGACCTCAGAAGTGGGTTCTGCAGCTGATTTTCTACAAAATCGACGCATTGTCATTACTGCGCCGGTCTGACCTATGCATTGCCATTCACCGCTGACACAGTGGCTGTTTGATGACAGTGGTTCTACAGCTGCGCGGCCCGATGAAGACACTCTCTGAGGGTCAATGATAATACATTGCCTTCACCTCATCGAAGCATGAGGATGATGCAGTGACCCGACTGCATGGAAAAGATTGATGCATTGTGCCCTCATCATCAACACTTTGCTCCATCCAAGGTGCTTTCTCAGCGGCCTCTGTGTGGGTCCTGAAGCCGGCCTTCCCTCTATCGCGGTCAGCCTGAGCTGTGGATTCATCCCGGTATAGCAAGACCTCAAATAACCTATTAGTTATATTGACTTCTAAGCATTGTTTTTGCCTTCATTCTTTAAAAATTCATATTTTGACTTCTACTGATTGGATTTTTGTCATTTT
Source organism: Calotriton arnoldi (assembly GCA_963921515.1). Classification (NCBI taxonomy): domain Eukaryota; kingdom Metazoa; phylum Chordata; class Amphibia; order Caudata; family Salamandridae; genus Calotriton; species Calotriton arnoldi. The sequence goes on along the minus strand of CAWUFW010017161.1, from coordinate 213,503 downwards.
TGTCTTGTTTTAGTCAGATAAATATTCTCCATTTTACCGAAGGGTGAGCACAGGCTAATTAAAATGTGTATCTAGTTTACTCTGACTAGGATTGTGAGCCTTACTTGGACATGGTACAAACCTCTGCCAACTAGACACCCAATTTCTAACACCTCATATAAAGACTTGTAATGATATTCAAGGCAGGCCTACTGGCTGTGTCAAGGGGTCACCACATAAATATACAACATCATATTACACCAAAGTGTACAAAATCACATTACACCATCAATCTGTCAATTGTATTGTACTGTGTTGTAAATTGCAGCCTAGAGGCATGATAGAGATTATGATTTAATAATATATCTCACAAAGACCTTGAGCTTAGCCCCATGGTGCGAGGAACTCTAAAAAGTCTAGTGAATCAGTTGCTAAAAATTGAGTTCCCATTGACATGGTCTTTGACAGATTGATGGTGTAATGTGATTTTGTACACTTTGGTGTAATGTGATGTTGTATACTCATTTGATTAATGTAATTATGAATGTTTTGCACTTGTTTTGATTTATATGATTATTTGGTGTATCTACTTATGTTTTTGACATGCATTTAAATGTTTAAAGAGTGATGCTAAAAATCTAAGTAAAGGCAATTAAATAGCCAGGACCAAGATAAAGTACTTCCATTGGTCCTTCCGCTACTAAAAATAAATAGCAGGGTATGAAATAAGGTGGTCAGATTCCTTTGTTCATAAAAACAATTTCTAAAAGTGGCTTTTCTAACATAGTAATGTTAAATCCAACTTCACCAGTAAAGAGGATTTATCAAGACCATTCCAAACATATGAAATATGAAAAACTATGCCTCTCTGATCAGGAATTTCAGCTTAAAGAAATTTTAAGGAATCCCGAATGTTATCCTATGAGAGGAGTACGCTTCACAACATTGAATTTTTTTTTTGTTGCTGTTTGTCGGTACCAGAACTTGTAAAAAAACAAAAGTACATAATGTCCGGGATCACTGACATAATATCGACAACAAAAATATCAAATATACAAAATATCGGCGTCATAATATTGACTACAATAATATCGACTACCAATACTTATTTATAAAAATACAAAAATATCGAGTACACAATATCGTATATAAAAAATATCGCACACCACAATATCGAAATACAAAATATCGTTAAATAAAATATCGTTTACATTTAAATAACATACAACATGACAAAAATATCGAATACCAAAATATAGACATCAATATTATCGACTTTTTTAAAATATCGAATATAGAAAAACTGCTCAATTAAATATATCTTTATCACCAAATATAAATTCACATTATAAAACAATATAAAACACTTAAACAACCTAATAAAATAATTTTCTAACACATCAATATATAAAAATAAATTTTTCTCTAAAACTATTACAGTAATAAAATAAAAGCTGTAAAATATATAATGCTTGCATCATTTCACATTAAAAACAATGTTTAAAATATTTTAAAAAAGCTAAATGAAAACATAATTACTTTCTAACAACAGTTTCTTAATAAGCGTTTCCCTTATATGGAAACAAACAGCCAAAACAATAAAAACAATTAACTTCATCGAATCAAATACTAACATTTTAAAATACACCAATAACATAAAGCAACCAATTAAATAAACACTATATAAACATCAAAAATATACATCTCTTTTACACTTCTAACCTACAATAAAGAAGAAGGTGAAACTTTGCCCAACTGTTTCCTGAAAGAAAACTTTCATTACTGAACAAATCTTTAAAACTGCACTAAGGGGGTCATTACGATGGAGGGCGGATCGCCACCGCCCGCATGGCGGTGGCGATCCGCCCTCCATTTCCCTCCGCCCGCCACCCATTTACCCCCCGCCACATTAGCATGGCTGGGGGGTCAGTGGCGGATGGAAATACCGCCCGCCGTGTTACCGCCTGTCGAATTGCCGACCGTGCGGAAAACGGGCCTAATATGGTGGCGGTGTCTATGAGACACCGCCATCCATATTAGGATGTAGGCGGAGAGGTGCCTTTTCATGGCGGCATTACCGCCATGAAAAGGCAGGCGGTATTCGCATTTGGGGGCCCGTTGCGGGCCCCCAGGATGTTGGGGGGGTGGGGGGTGCACATGGGGGGTACCTATGGTACCCCCCTGCTTTGCATGCACAAGGTGGCAGGCACCGCGTGGTGCCTGTCACGTTGTGCATGCAAAAGCACAACATGCATTTTGTACCTACCGGCGGGTGCTGCTAGCAGCACCGCCAGCCGCAATGAGTGGCGGGCGCATCGTAATGTGCCGGACGGGACCGCCGCGACGTCAGCGGGCGGTCCCTGGCTCCGTTGCGGTGGCGGGCGGACAAAGTCCGCCCGCCATCGTAATGGGCCCCTAAGTGTACAATATGCTACAGACAGTACTTTCGCCTACCAAATTAAAAAGCTAATAGCACTAGCATATGTACCTGTAACTGATGTAGCAGAGCACTACAATATTCTAATAGAGAGCCCCTATTACAAAAGAAACGAAGACAAAATAAGCCCACTACTAGACTACTTTGAGGACACCTGGGTGGGAAGACTGCATAGATCAGGGCATAGAAGGCAACCTAAGTTCCACATTCCTTGGTGGAACGTGTACCTAAGTACCTTAAACAAAGAAGCTAAAACAAATAATAGTGTTGAAGGATGGCATAATGCCTTCCAAGCAACAACAAGCAGCGGTAAACCTACCCTACAAAAACTACTACAATCCATACAAAAAGAACAAAGCTATCAAGAATTACGGATGGAACAATCTGTAACTCAAATATGTCCCAAATTAACTAAACAAACTAAAAAAATGTTTGAGCTACTGCAAAGTCAGGTTACCCTATACCCATCAACAAGAGGCCTAGATTACCTATCCCTAATAGCCAAAAGCATATTATAATCTACAGTTCCACAGCTATTATACATTTTTTGGTTCACAAAACAAACACTTTACACACATATATTAATCTTATATTTTCACAAATATTACTTATTTGTGATGCATATTTTTTTAAATCAAAAAAAATATACTTACAAATAAATAATATTTCTCAAAATATACAATAACACACACATAATTTTAAGAACATTTCCCACCCAATTAATTTAAAAAAAATAGACTTACGGTTTATGTAACTGTAGAAGATATATTCCAACAAATAATAATCCTTACATCTGTCTGTTAATCCATGTTAAAGTTTAAAAAAGCCCCCCAAAAAATGCAAAAATCCAACAGGTCCTATATAAATCCATCCTCACGAAATTCAAATAACGGAAACCCTAAAAAAAACGAAAAAGATTCAAAAAGATAAAAATCGCTCCAGGAAATACCGAAAAATAAAAGAAACTGTGATAATAATATTAGTTTAACAAACTAATACACAGTTCTTTTCTAAAAAAAACGCGTCTGTGTCTCCAACGTAAACTCGATTGAAAGTAACCTGCAAAAAAGATTAAAAGCGTACCCACCCACACAAATACACCCAAATACATTCAGTAAATACAATAACATTAATTCATATCAACAAAACAACACATATTTATTCATATTACCGTCTGTCTACACTACGCCTCAAACACTGACTCACGACTTCTCACTAAAATATAACTAACACGTACAGCACAGCAAAAACGCAACGACCTAACTATAAATACAATATATATCTCCTAACCACACTAAAACATAAGTATCAAGGGGCCCATTAGGATGGCGGGCGGAAGCACTACCGCCGTGCTGGCGGATGCAAAAACCACCAGTTACCGTCCGCCCGCCGCAGCCCACACTCCCGCCCAATTAGGATGTGAAAAGTCAGCCAAACACCGCCCACAATCCAGCGACGCCGCCCGCCATCAAAGTGCGCCCGCTCACGTAGCGGCGCGGCCCAATGGAGACACACCGACCGACGAAATCACGTACCACCCGCCCTACAAATTACGATGCCGCAAACAAACAGCTCCCACGGCTAAGAGACACCGCACGCGTAAGCAAGGCAGAAACTCGACCGCTGAGTACGGACACCAAAGAGGCGGCCCCCCCGAGCATGAATCCAGCACTCCAGGCCCTCCCCATCCTCTACCTGATGCACCACCTAGGAGTCAACGCACCGCGGCGACGCAGGTAGGCACACACACAACAAGGGCACGCAAACCCCGCACACAGTGCAAGGGCAGAAAAAGAGGACATGGCCCCCCTCCGACACCCCTGCGTCGACACGACACATCCACCACTGCACCCACAAATGTCACACAGGGCAAATTGTAACAACTCGTAACAACCGGGCACACACTACCCGGGACCAGGAACTAACGTCCCCGTCACGGCACCGCAGCGCAGCGGCGATGACGCAGCCACACATGCGCACAACGCAGAGCCCAACGGCAGTGCCATGTATGCGCCGCACACAAACAACACAGGGTCACAACCAAACACCACACACACCAGCCCCACCCAGAACGCACATGTCACGTGACAGGCAAGCCACAGTCATGTCGCCAACCGGCAATTCACAGTTGCCATCCAACGTCACACAACCGACCCGAACATGTCAGTGATGTCACGCCAAATTTGGACACACCCCTGGGTGAAAAACATGGCGAAGCCCACAGCGGCGGCAACATCACCCAGCAGAATATGGACCCCGTCGGCAAAAGCTAGCCAGTACCACACAGAAACACCGATACCACCCTGCACCCAATACCAAGACATACAAAACGTAACACCAAAGAGCCCGGGGACCGACAACAGGTGGTCCCAATAATAACACCCACACACAAGGCCCAACGTATAGCGGAAACGCAGCCTGCCGCCCACACACGGGAGAGGAGACCCCACTGAATTACCTTCCATTCCAACTCCGAAACCAAATCCCGACTAAACAAGCCGGAGAATACAGTCATTGTCCCAAAAAAAGCCCAACACAGGCATGCAGAGGAAACCGACCACAGGGCAGATAGCGCATATCACCAAAGAACATTCCGAACGGAAAAAAGAAATGAAAACACTCCCCCATGTGGTTCACATGCAAGTTATCTGGAAGGAGTCACACACCACTGACCTTGACCATTCAGAGAAGCATGTGGGATGAGGGCCCGTGTCCTCCGCACAAGCTAACATAACACAAGTCCTGCCTCCCTACGACCATCACAGACTTCCCAGCAACTTCGGAGCTTGCACTCTGCAGACTGCACAGACAGCCGGAGCACGCCATCATATCTCCCTGCAGCAAAATGGCACTGCCACCACACCTACCCAACTACGCTGGACAGATCAAGCTGTACGAACATAACCTGATACAGATATTGGGATGTGAACCCCTGTCCTTGCTGAACGTAAGTTACCGACTAACTTACCGCATCGCATTGTTCAGCTGCGTCATCCCCGTCTTCTACTGTCGGAGGTGTCCCTTCCACTATCCTGTGGAGTTATGTCTCTCCAACCCGGCATGTCCAAGGGCGGACCTGCTACAACTATTCCACCCTCTGGACGCCCACGACAGGGTCTGTTCAGCCTATGGGGGCATGGCGTATGTGGCTACCATCGGACCCACACTGCAATGGGACCACTGTGCCTCCACACGACGGGTTATGGATCACAGCTACATCGAATGTCATCCAACATGTCCCATCAGGCTCCTACAAGGGACAACTTACGAACAACACCTTGACAGCCACCATCCGCTACATTGGTTGGCATCCATGTATACCACCAATGACATGGAAGCCCTGCTGGAAGGCATCGCATAGCTGACAACATGTCAATTCGTCGGACCCCGACGCAATTCCCCCAATTGAACAATGATGTCCGACACCATACCCATGCTTGGCTTCCTCACGGACTGGGCAGTTACCAGTATAACAGCCATACCAAACAACCTGCAACTGACACCACACCATCAACTACACTGCCATGACATCGGATATTTCCGGAACATGCACTCTGTTCCCCATCACATCCAGGAACTCCGCATGAACAGGGGGAGGCAGAGGCATGGGATTTGTGTATTGCAACCACATAGACAGAACTGCACGTACAACTATGCCATGACATGGATCCTGCGCCCATGAACATATGCACCGGTCAGTGTACAGTAATCGGTCGGCTGTAGTATGTGAGAGCTGCCACCTCACCTCCCCCGGAAATTCCGTCCCAGGACCTTTGCATGGACAACAAGTGCATCCACCAACAACACGACCCCAGTGACTGTGACATGTCCAGTAGCCACCACATTGCAACAACAAGTGGGACGCCATTGCATGCACGTAAGCCCATGCCCTGATGTCATCTCTCACGCACGTGTGCATGAGTAACAACAGCAGCAAACCTGTAACATGGAACTGAGATGGACTGTGCCCATGATATCAAGCGGTCTGGTAGGCAAAATGTATACCGTCTGTGTCAAAGTCAGCAGCTCCTCAGCAATTAGCAAATGTACATTAGCACAGCAACGGCTAAGCAGTTGTAACTCTGAAGCCCACATCCCACAGTCAACAACTAATCTCATGTACCCCTACACCCTATGCTATGTGTAATCATGCTGAGTATATCCTCCACATGCATTTCGCTGCCAGTAGTGTCCACTATACTGCATCACAGAGGACATAAGTCCCAATACATGGCTTGAAGCAAAAATGTGTCTCTGCTGATTCATTTCACAAGTACGAATGAGAGAGGATGAGAGTGTGTGAAGTACACAGCAGTCGGGAGATGACCATGTAGTCTACTATCATTGGATGTCAACGCAAATGAGTAGCCGCTACAGTGGCCACAGGGAAATACCACAGCTCGTGGAGCAGGACTTCTCACACTCTGAAGTTGCCCGAAAGATCATCACATTAACACTGACAGCCTGGTCACTACAAACCACAGTCCTACACATGTTTACAATGACCCACACAGTCTGACCACACACTCAGCAACCAAAAGTGGGAGCCACGCCAAAGCATGCCACAGCGATGCCTGACAAAACACACACATGACAACAGTGTGGGTGGGCAGCACTGCACAGTGAGTAAGAACTGCTGAAATGCTGACATGCACAATTGGACTAGACACAATCTTGCAGGTCACACACCCTGCACACACACAACGTCTGAACCATAACAAGTAGGAGTCAGCCTGAACTGCAAGGACACACCCACACACCGCATACTGTGCAACATACAACACACACATCCCATCATATTCAAAGACCTCAACACGGTTACAAACATCCACCATGTCCCGGGGTGAACAATGTGTGCAGTCGACATGGACACAACACACACATACACACCAACGCTACCACAAACACACACCACGCACACCACCACCTCCCAAATGCACACATTGAAAGTAAGACATGTGCCCAGCCACAATGCACATCACATTACTAACATACACCTACACCGCTGGCCACACAGCAAGTAAGCTCACACATGCCCGCATACTCCGCGCATGCTGCCAGTCCACCTGTGGCTACACTCAAACCCTGTGCAATGCATGCACGCAAACATGACAAGGATACATGAACACAGGAAGAACAATAATCACATGCAGTCAATACGTTGCACCGGGAGGCAGATACATCACACACACAAGTAGCAGGGTCTGAGAGAAGGGAAGTCCCTGCCACGTGTACAACACATTAGAATGTGAGACCGGACATTGCAATTGCTGAGGTCACATACACGGCATCTGCCCCACTTAACCAACCACACACTGCAACAACTCCGATCATCAACTACACAGATACAACCGACTACAGGAGCAATAGCATACAGTCACAGTTCACATCGACAGGCGCCATTACTCATAAACCCCAGGGACAGTGCCCAGTCCCATGTGCCGAGTAGTGACACGAAGTGCCGCGGATGCAATGTGTGTGAGTGTGCCCTGCCATGGCCAGCCAACACCGCCATGGCAGTCACAATATCCATCACAGCCACCACTGTCTCAGAAGGAGATGGGTTAGTGTGCCTACCAATATAACAGGATGCCAGTACGACTCGGTGCTGTGTGTGTGCGCCACGGGACAGTCGCAGGTCCGCCCCTGAGAGAGTAGCACAACTGTGGAAGACACACATGTGTCGTGTGAAGCGGGATTGACGCATAGCTCAGGTGGGTGGGTGTGACGGGTAGATGCGCACATGCAATGTTGAAACACGCTGTGTTGGGAGGGTTCCGGAACAGTACATTACCGCTTTCCTGGGCATTTGTAAAGACCACCTGTCTGGGGGTGAATGTGAACTCGTGTGTGCACAACAGGCGGGCACACGAACAATGCTGCATCAGGCGTACACGTCAGCCCACCCTCTGTGGACATGCTGGATACTGCTGTGCGTCCGCCAGGCCCTTGCCAAGGCACACACATCCCCTGTCGACCAGGTGTATCCCCAACATTGTCCACCTGCACAGGCAATCCAGGGCACGGGATGGCAGTGGAGCATGGTGGGTGAGAGGTCATGGCGTGCTCCTCCTGGTCACATCACGCAGGCAACACATCCTCAATGTATAGTATGGCACAAGTCAAATGGAAGTAGTGGGGGGACGCACACATCACGAGCAGGAGTGATGTCACAGGAGGTGGCTCGCACCATCTCACTCATTGCCTATAACCCCACACACGTTACATGCCATTGCAACAGAGGAGCCAGCGTGTGCATGAGCAGCTCCAAGCTCGCCCCAGAGAGGACAAAGAGTGAATGTGTGGGGCCATGAGCTCCAGTTGGACGCGGCCTGGGCCGCTAGGGAAGCTACAGCCTCTGTGTGTTGCAGGTGGTGTACCCGGACTGCGGAGCCTGTCATGCATTGTCAATGTTGCCCGGGTCCCGAGTCGGGGCACCACGCAGGTGGACGGCGTACCGCTACTTCTTATGCCGCGAGACAGACCACTTGTTCAACTGGACCCACACATACACTCCTTGGCCTCTCTGGGGCGAACTTGGAGCTGCTTGTGCATGCGCTGGCTTCTCAGATGCAAACGCATATATTGGTGAGCGAGGGGAGGCCATGAGGACAGTATCAAATCTGACTGTTTGACTTCCAGTTGGTTTCAGGGATGAGCCAGATGTGGTCATGAAAAGACGTGTCTCGTGTGTATTGCAACTAGTAGATAAGCTGATGAACTTCCCATGTCTTGCATGTAGCCCCGCACCTAGCCCCGCCCACTCGACACGTTCAAATGAGTACCAGCACCACATTCTTCCCATTCGAAGCACTGACTGGGGATGATAACCATTGGACAGTCTTGTGTAGTCCACCCACGCGTACATGTCGGCCTTCCATGATCCATGTCACCTGCGGCAAAGTGATGTCATGAGCAATGATGGAAGTGAGGAGAGCTGTCTGCCCCACGCACAGATGGCGCGTCAGCACAACAGACCCAGCACTGAGGGCAGCAGGGGTCACATGTGCAGGGGCAGCTGTGCCTGGTGTGTAGGCACATGCATATAGACAGCAAATCGGCCAATGTGTGGTCTGCCCACATCCACTGTCCATTGTCAGGTGGACCTAGCATAAGATCACAAGGCAGCACATCTGTGTGGGTGTACCCACTGTGACCAACACTGCGCAACAACCAACGTACTCGCCCTGTGCATGGCCCACACCGCAACGGTGGTCACATTCAGTGCCACTATCTCACACACACATCCCTATCACGAGGCATGGTGTGACCAATGGACAGGGCTGAGTTTGTGCACATCCGGAGAGTCCTGAACAGGTGACACATGTAACCCACTAGTCATTCTGTGTTGTCACCTACTGGCCTTGTGCAGTCAATGTGCAGGCCAGGCCTGCTAGGACTGTGAAGGGCAGCATGGCCCCAGCCTGACATTCACACGAGCAACAAGTGCACTGAGATCTGCATTGCCAATTGTCTGTGTCACTGGATGTCTGACATGAAGTTGCCATGTACCACCACTCGGGAGAGACAGACAGGTCAAAGTGCCCGAGAGCCCACATACCCCTGCCACCTGCAGTCGGCATGGTGAGCAGTGCATGTTTCAACCCCACAGGCTCTGACTCATAGTGCTGCAGATCTACGACATGTGTGTCCCCCACATGCACTCCCACACACACTGCACTTGTCTCTCACACACAACTCTCACAAGGAATAGCCATGTGCAGTGTGCGTGGAGCTCGGAATCCAGGAACTCCAGCTCCTCGCTGGTGAGTGGACCTGGACATGTCCTCAGCGTCATCGACGTGTAGGTGGAGAGGTGGCAGCAGCAGGTGTTATTGAGGGGTGCCAGGCTGCAGTCCCAGGTAGCTGTGGTACTGCCGGTCTCACTCCCACACCCATATAGGCCTTTGGGCAGTTTCAGTGGGTCCAAGCGGCTGCAATTTGTGTACCATGTCTGCCAGCTTCAATTGCAGACGATGGCCTGCTCCCAGCTGGCCCGGGACGCTTACCTCCATAGTGGAACACGCAGGGTGCAACCACGAGGGTCATTGGAGTTGGTCGTAAGGGCCTGGCCCATGGCGGGTACAGTCCGCTGATGCCATGTGCACCACACAGTATAATGTGCGCAATGCAACTGCAGGTGTGGACATGATTAGTGTGTGGGAGCAGGTCCACAATGGACAGGGCCACAACATGCTGCGTGCATAGGCAGGGATGGCCAGTGCCCAGCCTCCACATGTCTGTTGGCATATCATCATGTACACATTGGCATGGGAGCATGGGAGATGCATATGCACACCCATGCCATCTTGCACTAAGTACATCTCCCACTTGGCACGTGTCACTTGTGATGTGTATTTGCAATCACACAGTCGTGTTGGCATGGAGCTGTCAATGTGTACACCTGTCAATGTATCTGGAGGTGTCATCCATACAGTGCTGTACATAGGGTGCAGTAGGGACATCAATGACTGTCTCATGTCCCCTCGTGCCCCAGGTACCACTTGTTTTTGCCGCTCAGCCTGTGCCCATAGTGTTGTTGGTGTGTGCCATACTCACCCAGCCTCGGAAGCAGTGTCATGCACAGCAGCTAGTTATGTTGTCGTGGTGTTGCCACTTGCCAAATATGCTGTCTGATACCATCAGCATGCCTTACGAGTTATTGAGGCCCAAATCCATATGTGCATGCTCATAGCAACGGTGTGTGTCACTGCCCATTGCTATTGGTATGGGACCTGTGTAAGTGTATTGTGGCTGTGCTGTCCCTACTTGTCAGCTGTTCTGTGATCCAATTGCTTGTTCAATCATTTATGTTTTGTGTATGTGGAAATGCCATGTTGTGTGTTGCTTTGACATGTGTCCACTTCCATCTTTCCTAGGAGACCAAACATACATCACCCCTACCAATTTCTGGCAGACATGGAGGATGTGGAGTTAATCCGGAAATTTCGTCTGGACCGACCCACCCTGCATGGCCTATGTGCCTTGTGGGAACCCCACCTCCGTCCTCGCAGGGTGTATCCAACTGCATATACCGCCACGGCTAAGGTGATGGCTGCACTGCATTTCTTCGCCACTGGGTCATTCCAACACACAGTGGGCAGTGGAGGTGGGATGTCCCAGCCCATGTTCAGCATGGGCTGGGACATGGGCTACGGGATGTACTGTCAGCTATGATGCTGTACAGGAACAGGTACATCCGATTCCCCAGGGCCCGTGATTTGGCGGCAGTGAAGGGTGCCTTCTATGCCCTTGGACGGATCCCCCACGTTGTTGGTGCAATTGACTGCACCCATGTTGGCCTTGTTGCACCACAGGCCACGGAACATATGTACCGCAACCGGAAGCACACCCACTCCCTGAATGTGCAAGTGGTGTGCCTTGCGGACATGGTAATTTCACACGTGTGTGCGAAGTTTCCAGGATCGGCCCATGACGCGCACATCATGCGCAACAGCATCCTACCACGTCTGATGACCAATCTGCAACCGGACCGTGCCTGGATTGTTGGTGAGTATGTGGAGTCGTGTAGCGTGCTGGGTGTGCGATGCTGTCTTGTGTCCAGTTGGAATTGCAACAATTCCCTGTCTCCCTCACACCCAGGTGACTCTGCTTACCCGAATGGGCCCTGGCTGCTCAGCCCATTACGAAATCCTCGGACCCCAGCTGATGACCACTACAATGAGGCACATGGGAGGACCAGACGTGTGGTTGAGCGGACCTTTGGCCTCCTCAAGTCCAGGTTCAGATGCCTGGACTGCACCGGGGGTGCACTGGCGTACTCCCCACAGAAGGTGTGCCAGATAGTAGTGGCTTGCTGCATGCTGCACAATCTGGCTATTCGCAAGCAGATCCCCCTAATAGTGGATGACGGTGATCAGCCAGGGCCCCCGCCTGCAGACCAGGATGGGTCCAGTGACGAGGACAGCGGAGAGGAGGAAGCTGTGAATGTGCGTCAGCAGCTCATCGCCCGCTACTTCACTTGACGGTGAGTGTCCATGTACGACGGCTGTTGTAGCTGTATTTGTGCAGGTGTATGTGTGCTCTGTCACGGAGGCCTTTTGTTCACTGAGTGCTGTGTGTCAATGCTCCATGTCCAGGTTAGAATGCCACTGACAGTGGCTGTGGCATTGTGCCCTGTTGCTATATGCGATGTGTGAACATTGCTTGTAGTTGGTGACATGTACTTTGTGATGAGTGTGTGACACACTCATTGAATGTACTCCTGTTCTGTCTTTCACCCCTAGGTCCCTACAGCCTCTCCTGTCCCATCGACATACCACTCAGCAGATGCATTTCGGCTCATGCTGGCGGTTGCACATCGTTGAATAAACACAGGGCACAGACAGCAGATTGTGATCAAGGTGCATTTATTTTCATCAGTGACATGTGATTGTGTGCAAGGTGATGACATGAGTGGTGCGTGCAGTGACAATGAGCTGACGATCATGGCTGCGTGATGCTCAAGGTGTACCCATTTAGTTCTATGTCCATGGTCCAACAGACACATGCCATTCAGATGGCTGTGTGGGGTAGGATCGTAGTCCAAGTCAATGCAGTAGGTGGTCAAGGATGGCTGGCTGACTCACTGGCATTTGGAGCGTGCGAAGTCCTCTCTGGACACCTGTTTCCTCTTCGGACGGCCCCTTCCACGTTTGGGGGGGGGGTGTGGTGGTGACCTGCTGGTGGTGGCTGAGGTGTGCTCACTGGCTGTGGACGCAGGGGAACTCGATGCTGCTCGACCCTGCGCCACAGCAGGTGGTGGCGGAGGTGGTGTTGCTGGCCTTGCTTGGGACCTCACCGCCACCACCAGCTGGCCCATGAGGTCCACGAGTTGGTCCATACGGGTCACGAATTGTCCCATATGGGCGTCCATGGACCTCAACACCCCTAGGACCTCCCACGTGTCGGAAGCCGACCTGGCCCATTGTCCTTGGGCCTCTTCATAGGCCCCAAGGACTCTGGTCATTTGCGGCAGGGCATGGCTCCCAGGCACGGATGGCGTTGGCCTGACCCTGCTCCTCCTACCAGTACTGCTGCCACCGACCTGCCCACTAGCCACATTGCTCACCACGGTCCTCGGTCTGGCTCCCAGGGTGGACCCAGTCGGCCGGACCACCCCTTGCGCTGGGGCTGGGGCCAGTGATGATGTGGTGGTGGTCGCGGCAGTGGTGGTTGTTGCAGCGGTGGTGGTGGTTGCGGCGGTGGTGGTGGTTGCGGCAGTGGTGGTGGCCGCAACGACCGTGGGAGTGGCTGCAACGACCGTGGTAGTGGCCGCAATGACAGTGGCAGCAGGGGGCTGTGAGTGGTCAGCAGCCCTGGATGATGGGTTGGTGGGTAGGAGGGGCCCTGGGGAGCGGTTGGGCCCTGCCACACCAGATGGGCCTGCTGGGTGGTCCGTGTCCGAAGAGGAGTCCATATCCTCTACATCCGTGAGTCCATGTCGGGAGCTTGCAGGCTGGCTGTTCTGGCTGCTGTCTTCCTCTCCAGCATCCAGCAGTTCGGCACCTGTGGGGAGAATGAGATATGTTATTGTGTTGCACCTAGCAAAGTATGTATTGGTTGTCTGACATTCACAGTTCGTGCACTGTCGTGCACAGGTTTCCCAGAGGCGTGTGTGTGGCTGTACGATATGTGTATGCGTGGGCTAGGCAATGGAACTGTGTGATGTGGACATGTGGCATGGGACGGATTAGCAATGCCGATGGGTGTGTGTTGCTGTACTCCTACATTTTGTGGCTCTGGTGTATGCGGGCTCCAGACCCATCGTGGAGGTTGGTTTGAACTATGGTTTTGGGGTTCATATGGAACGCTTAGAAACGCAGATGGCAAAAGGGTGTACAGCCCCCTGAAACGCTTTTGAGATGAACTATGATTTTGGGGTTCATATGGAACACTTAGAAACGCAGATGGCAAAAGGGGGTACAGCCCCCTGAAACGCTTTTGAGATGAACTATGGTTTTGGGGTTCATATGGAACGCTTAGAAACGCAGATGTCAAAAGGGGGTTCAGCCCCCTGAAACGCTTTTGAGATGAACTATGGTTTTGGGGTACATACTGTGAGCTATGGGTGCAGAACGTGACATGTGTTGTGGCAACATGACAGTGCATAGTCTAAGGTGGGTGTATGTCTGACATACATGGCATATCTGCTGACTGTTATCATTCATGGACATTACATTGGACGCATTGTTATGAGTGAGTGATGGTTGTGTGCCACACGACATATTGCAGATGGGCCAAATCCTTGGTGTGCGTGCTGCCCTCGAACATGTGCATCAATGCTGTGCTCTTGGGGGTGTTGACTATGTTGTGTGTGTTGTTGCTCACAGTGTGACGTGCGCTTCAGTCACTTCAGGCACATGATTTGTCATGGGCATGTTTCTTTCCGTGACTACTGTATGGGGACCAGCTGTTCGGATGACATACCTTACATGTCACTGGGGCTGACAGATGAGATGGATGATATGTTGGATGTGCATTGTGTGTCTGTGTGTTTCATGGGTCCAGTGGTGTTTGTGTGCAATATTGTGGTTCCACGCTGTTACTTCTAGTGAGGTTTGTCTTACATGGGCGTAGTTGTACGGTGTGTGGGTGACAGGCAGTAAGGACTACATGGACAAGACTTCGATGGTGTTGCTGTTGTGTGTGATGGGTGGCACAGTGCCTGCTGTGTGGTTCTGTAATCAGTGTGACTTGTGCATGCAGACGTGACTCCTTGGGTGTTGCTGTATCTGTGATGGGTCATGTGGGGTGTGACTCTGTAGTTCATGTCCGTGTGCACATTGGTCACATGGTTGTGACAGGGAGCAGTGCTGCGTGTTCCTCTGCTACGTGACATGTCCCATGTGTTAGTCGTAATACAGTCCGCATGCCTCCAGACACCCCGCCCTGTCCAGTTTCCCACCTACAGGTTGTTTTTGAGTGTGCAATGCAATGGATGCCACATGGTTATGGGCGGGAGGGGTGCTCCATGTTGCTGGTCTGTGGGAGTGGGGGCGGTGTTGTGAGTCGTGGTGATGGCTGGACACCCACAGACACCGTTTAATGTGGGGTGAGATGTCTACCTGTCGGCTGACGGTGTGCACTGCAGTGGCTGACACATGGGTGTGGGTGTGGATTGTGCTCCTCCATGCTGTGCTGTGGGACTAGGGGCCTGGTGTGTGTTGTACTTCAGCTGTCCCCCCTCCCACCCACTGACTTTGTGTTCCTGCTACTTACCTGTTACTTGTCGGCTGGTGCAGCTATGGCGGACACATGTGTGTGGGGGGTGCTCCTCCTTGCTGTGCTGTGGGACTAGGGGCCTGGTGTGTGTTGTACTTCAGCTGTCCCCCCTCCCACCCACTGACTTTGTGTTCCTGCTACTTACCTGTTACTTGTCAGCTGGTGCAGCTATGGCGGACACATGGGTGTGGGGGGTGCTCCTCCTTGCTGTGGGACTAGGGGCCTGGTGTGTGTTGTACTTCAGCTGCCCCCCCTCCCACCCACTGACTTTGTGTTCCGGCTATTTACCTGTTACTTGTCGGCTGGTACAGCTATGGCGGACACATGGGTGTGGGGGGTGCTCCTCCTTGCTGTGCTGTGGGACTAGGGGCCTGGTGTTTGTTGTACTTCAGCTGTCCCCCCTCCCACCCACTGACTTTGTGTTCCTGCTACTTGCCTGTTACTTGTCGGCTGGTGCAGCTATGGCGGACACATGTGTGTGGGGTGTGCTCCTCCTTGCTGTGCTGTGGGACTAGGGGCCTGGTGGGTGTTGTACTTCAGCTGTCCCCCCTCCCACCCACTGACTTTGTGTTGCGGCTACTTACCGGTTAGTTGTCGGTTAGTGCAGCTAAGACTGAGACATGGGTGTGGGGGTGCTCCTTGTGGCGCTTCTGGAGTACTAGGGGACCTGGTGGTAGTTGCGGGGCTGACTGAGTGTACACATGCCCCCATGGTTTTGTTAGTTGGTAGGTTTGGGCTGTGTGTGTGGTGGTGCCTGTTGCATGTGTGTGTGATGTCTTGTGTATTGTGTACTGGACATGGGGGTGTTTGTCCCTCGGAGCTATGGCATAGTGGTAGTGCATGTGAGTACATAGCGGTGTGCTGGTATACATTTGTTTGTACTTACCAGCCTCCACTCCCCCTGGTAATCCGGTGAGGATCTCCAGATGTATGATGACTCGCACCTTCTCCTCCCACGCTTTGAAGGTCTTGAAAAGCGCGGGATTCCCTCCGCCATTCCTGGCAGCCAGCTCTCGATTTTTGCTCTCCTTCTTCTTGACCACGCTTTTGAGGTCGTTCCACCTTTTGTTAATTTATCCTCTGTTGCGTGGAACGTTCCCGACTGCATTGACCTGGTCTACAATCCTGTTCCACAACCGGTTTCTGATGGCTAGTGGTGTGTGCTGGACCTGGTTGCCATAGATTTGTGGGTGCACCTTGACGATCTCGTCGACCATGACCGTCAGCTCAGTGGAAGTGAATTTGGGCATTCTGCGTGATGCCATGATGTTTGTGGTGCTGGTGCGGTGTGTGGTGTGTGATGTGCAGGGGGTTTGTGGTGCCGGTGTTTGGTGGTGGTGCTGGTGGTGGTGGTGGTGGTGGGTGTGATGGGTGCGTATCTGTGGTGTGCTGCTGTCCTTGCTGTGTCACTGTGTCCTCTCCTCTCTGCTTTGCTTTGTAATGTTGCAAGGGGTTGTGGTCTGTGAAGGGGCTGCTTTTGTACTTACCTATGTGGGTGTGTCATGATGGTCTGTTGTTTTCAGGTGTGTTGTGGCTGGTGTTCTGGGCTTTGTAGTTTATTTGTTTGTCCGGGGGGGTGTGTTTTCGGGATGTGTACTGTGTTTGTGTATTTGTGCGTGGGTTGCTGTGTGGACTTGTTGGCCATGTTGTGTGCGTTTGTTTGGGTCCGCGGTTGATTTCTGTGCAGGGACGTGGCCGCCAGGGCTTCCGCCGTGTCCATTTTCATCAGTGTTGTTTGCGCTGGCGGGCGGTGTATTTGTGTGTTTTCCGCGGTCATGTCGGTGCGATTGTAATTTCACGGGTGGTGTCTCAGTCGTCAGGGCGGGCGGTTTTGGGTTGTCGCGCGTATTTCCGTCCGTGGCGGGCGGATGGACTTCGACTCGGACATGGGCGGGCGGTATTTTTTGCGTTTTTACCGCCGCAGGCGGTTTTCGGCTCGCGGCATCGTAATTGCTAGGTCGGTATTCAGACGGTGTAGGCGGGCGGATTTTTACCGCTATGATGGATGGCGGATTTTTTACCGCCCGGTATCGTAATGGACACCTAAGTTAGAAAAATACTTAAAATTTCCCTTACCTTGCTCGACGCAACGCAGCTTCCAACCGCGAGCTTCTCCGATCCGCAATGACCCAAAATAACAGTACGCGGTTACAAAATAGTCCCTGTGAACTAAAAATGGCTGCCTAAATAAATGTTGAAAAAAGCATTAATATTAAAAAAATACATTATAGCAAAGAATAAATGTCAGATATATTTTTGTTATGTTGTACAAACTTTTCTCTATATTTAAAAATTATTATATATTTTATTATACTTTGTAAAGTTATAATAATAATTAATATAAAAATATATTTATTATTATTATAATTGTATGTTTTTTTATAATTATATTAATTATAAAAAATACATATTAATTATATAGAAATGTTAAATAAAACTTACCTGTTTAAAAAAAAATTCATGCATTACAACAATGTAATAATTAATATTATGAATATTTTATATACTAATATTATTAATTAAAAATTATTTACATGTAATAAAGTGCTAATTATTTGTAAATAATTAACAATATTCACAACAGCATTATAATGTTACAATATTAAATAATTAATAAACCTACAATGCTTTATTTTGTGTATATATATATACCAAAAATGGTTATATTATTTTTATAAATATATTACAATGTTACAACTCTTGTGAAATAATAACAATATATTGTTTGTATATCAAAATAAAAATTATTTTGTTATAAAATACAATTACATCATAAAATGTTTTTTTCCTTAAAAATTCAATTAACTAATAAATGTATGTAAAATAATTTATGTTCCTTATTTAAAAATACATATACTTTGTATATTTGTATTAATTTCTATTCCATACAATAAATAAAAGATTTTTTTTCCTCTTTCTACCTACTTATACAAAAATAAAAATTGTTTGAAAATAAAAAATGTCTAATTTTATTTTATATGATATCTTATTATTAAATATTTTAGTTAATTATATTAATTTGATAAATGTACCATTTTTATTTACTATAAATAAGCATATTGGTTTTTTTACTACTAAATTATAAACTATACATCAATGACACAATAAAAATTCATTATCACTGCACATAATAAAACCTATTTATATTTCTTAACATATAAAAACACATACTGTCATTTTCCGACAACTCTTTATATAAAATTAATAAATACACAGCAAATAACATATTAGTAATTTAAATATTTTAGATAAATTATAAATAATTCTAAAAATATATTTCTACAGAAACATACATCACTCAATATTCCCAATACAATTAAACAATATTCATTGAAGGTGGTAAACATAAACAATATAAAATTTACTCTTCCCACTACACTTAGAATTAAGTAACAAAAAATGCTAAACATTAACCATATATAATTTACTATTCCCAATACAGTATACATTAAATAATAAAAACTACTGTACATTAAACAATTTTAAATTACTATTCCCACTCCAGTCAGTATTAAGTCAGGGAAGGTGCTGGACACTAAACATATAACAATTACTATTCCCACTCCAGTCAGTATTAACTCAGGGAAGGTGCAGGAAATTAAACATATATAAATTACTAATCCCACTTCCGTCAGTATTAACTCAGGGAAGGTGCTGGAAATTAAACATATATAAATTACTATTCCCACTCCAGTCAAAATTAACTCAGGGAAGGTGCTGGAAATTAAACATATATAAATTACTATTCCCACTACAGTCAAAATTAAGTCAGGGAAGGTGCTGGACATTAAACATATATAAATTACTATTCCCACTCCAGTCAGTATTAACTCAGGGAAGGTGCTGGAAATTAAACATATATAAATTACTATTCCCACTCCACTCAAAATTAAGTCAGGAAAGGTGCTGGACATTAAACATATATAAATTACTATTCCCACTCCAGTCAAAATTAAGTCAGGGAAGGTGCTGGACATTAAACATATATAAATTATTATTCCCACTCCAGTGAGTATTAACTCAGACAAAGGTGCTGGAAATTAAACATATATAAATTACTATTCCCACTCCAGTCAAAATTAAGGCGCCCATTACGATACCGGGCGGTAAAAAATCCGCCATCCATCATAGCGGCAAAAATCCGCCCGCCTACAGCGTCTGAATACCAACCTAGCAATTACGATGCCGCGAGCCGAAAACCGCCTGCCACGGTAAAAACGCAAAAAATACCGCCCGCCCATGTCCGAGTCGAAGTCCATCCGCCCGCCACGGACGGAAATACGCACGACAACCCAAAACCGCCCGCCCTGACGACCGAGACACCACCCGTGAAATTACGATCGCACCGACATGAGCGCGGAAAATCCACAAATACACCGCCCGCCAGCGCAAACAACACTGATGAAAATGGACACGGCGGAAGCCCTGGCGGCCACGTCCCCGCACAGAAATCATCCGCGGACCCAAACAAACGCACACAACATGGCCAACAAGTCCACACAGCAACCCACGCACAAATACACAAACACAGTACACATCCCGAAAACACACCCCCCCTGGACAAACAAATAAACTACAAAGCACAGAACAACAGCCACAACACACCTGAAAACAACAGACCATCAGGACACACCCACATAGGTAAGTACAAAAGCAGCACCTTCACAGACCACAACCCCTTGCAACATTACAAAGCAAAGCAAAGAGGAGAGGACACAGTGACACAGCAAGGACAGCAGCACACCACAGATACGCACCCATCACACCCACCACCACCACCACCAGCACCACCACCAAACACCGGCACCACAAACCCCCTGCACATCACACACCACACACCGCACCAGCACCACAAACACCATGGCATCACACAGAATGCCCAAGTTCACTTCCACTGAGCTGACGGTCATGGTCGACGAGATCGTCAAGGTGCACCCACAAATCTATGGCAACCAGGTCCAGCACACACCACTAGCCACCAGAAACCGGTTGTGGAACAGGATCGTAGACAAGGTCAATGCAGTCGGGAACGTACCACGCAACAGAGGAGAAATTAACAAAAGGTGGAACGACCTCAAAAGCCTGGTCAAGAAGAAGGAGAGCAAAAATCGAGAGCTGGCTGCCAGGACTGGCGGAGGGAATCCCGCGCTTTTCAAGACCTTCAAAGTGTGGGAGGAGAAGGTGCGAGTCATCATACATCCGGAGATCCTCACCGGATTACCAGGGGGAGTGGAGGCTGGTAAGTACAAACAAATGTATACCAGCGCACCGCTATGTACTCACATGCACTACCACTATGCCATAGCTCCGAGGGACAAACACCCCCATGTCCAGTACACAATACACAAGACATCACTCACAAATGCAACAGGCACCACCACACACACAGCCCAAACCTACCAACTAACAAGACCATGGGGGCATGTGTACACTCAGCCAGCCCCGCAACTACCACCAGGCCCCCTAGTACTCCAGAAGCGCCACAACGAGCACCCCCCCACACCCATGTGTCAGCCATAGCTGCACTAACCGACAAGTAACAGGTAAGTAGCCGCAACACAAAGGCAGTGGGTGGGAGGGGGGACAGCTGAAGTACAATACCCATCAGGCCCCCAGTCCCACAGCGCAGCAAGGTGGAGCACCCCCCACACCCACACCCATGTGTCAGCCATAGCTGCACTAACCGACAAGTAACAGGTAAGTACCCGGAACACAAAGTCAGTGGGTCGGAGGGGGGACAGCTGAAGTACAACACCCACCAGGCCCCCAGTCCCACAGCGCAGCAAGGTGGAGCACCCCCCACACCCACACCCATGTGTCAGCCATAGCTGCACTAACCGACAAGTAACAGGTAAGTACCCGGAACACAAAGTCAGTGGGTCGGAGGGGGGACAGCTGAAGTACAACACCCACCAGGCCCCTAGTCCCACAGCACAGCAAGGAGGAGCACAACCCACACCCACACCCATGTGTGAGCCACTGCAGTGCACACCGTCAGCCGACAGGTAGACATCTCACCCCACAATAAATGGGGTCTGTGGGTGTCCAGCCATCACCATGACTCACAACACCGCCCCCACTCCCACAGACCAGCAACATGGAGCACCCCTCCCGACCATAACCATGTGGCATCCATTGCATTGCACACTCGAAAACAACCTGTAGGTGGGAAATTGGACAGGGCGGGGTGTCTGGAGGCATGAGGACTGTATTACGACTAACACATGGGACATGTCACGTAGCAGAGGAACACGCAGCACTGCTCCCTCTCACAACCATGTGAACAATGTGCACATGGACATGAACTACAGAGTCACACCCCACATGACCCATCACAGATACAGCAACACCCAAGGAGCCACGTCTGCATGCACAAGTCACACTGATTACAGAACCACACGGCAGGCACTGTGCCACCCATCACACACAACAGCAACACCATCGAAGTCTTGTCCATGTACTCCTTACTGCCTGTCAACCACACACCGTACAACTACGCCCATGTAAGACAAACCTTAACAGAAGTAACAGTGTGGAACCACAAAATTGCACACAAACACCACTGGACCCATGAAACACACAGGCACACAATGCACATACAACATATCATCCATCTCATCTGTCAGCCCCAGTGAGATGAAAGGTATGTCATCCGAACAGCTGGTCCCCATACAGTAGTCACGCAAAGAAACATGCCCATGACAAATCATGTGCCCGAAGTGACTGAAGCGCACGTCACACTGTGAGTAACAACACACATAACATAGTCAACACCCCCAAGAGCACTGCATTGATGCACATGGCAGAGGGCAGCACGCACACCAAGGACTTGGCCCATCTGCAATACGTCGTGTGGCACACAACCATCACTCACTCATAACAATGCGTCCAATGTAATGTCCATAAATGATAACAGTCAGCAGATATGCCGGGTATGTCAGACATACACCCACCTTAGACTATGCACTGTCATGTTGCCACAACACATGTCACGTTCTGCAGCCATAGCTCACAGTATGTACCCCAACACCAAAGTTCATCTCAGAAGCGTTTGAGGGGGCTGTACCCCCATTTGCCATCTGCCTTTCTAAGCGTTCCATTTGAACCCAAAAACCATAGTTCATCTCAAAAGCGTTTCAGGGGGCTGTACCCCCTTTTGCCATCTGCCTTTCTAAGCGTTCCATTTGAACCCCAAAACCATAGTTCTTCTCAAAAGCATTTCAGGGGGCTGTACCCCCTTTCGCCATCTGCGTTTCTAAGCGTTCCATTTGAACCCCAAAACCATAGTTCAAAGCAACCTCCACGATGGGTCTGGAGCCCGCATTCACCAGAGCCACAAAATGTAGGAGTACAGCAACACACACCCATCGGCATTGCTAATCCGTCCCATGCCAAATGTCCACATCACACAGTTCCATTGCCTAGCCCACGCATACACAAATCGTACAGCCACACACACGCCTCTGGGAAACCTGTGCACGACAGTGCACGAACTGTGAATGTCAGACAACCAATACATACTTTGCTAGGTGCAACACAATAACATATCTCATTCTCCCCACAGGTGCCGAACTGCTGGATGCTGGAGAGGAAGACAGCAGCCAGCAGAGCCAGCCTGCAAGCCCCCGACATGGACTCACGGATGTAGAGGATCTGGACTCCTCTTCGGACACGGACCACCCAGCAGGCCCATCTGGTGTGGCAGGGCCCAACCGCTCCCCAGGGCCCCTCCTACCCACCAACCCATCATCCAGGGCTGCTGACCACTCACAGCCCCCTGCTGCCACTGTCATTGCGGCCACTCCCACGGTCGTTGCGGCCACTCCCACAGTCGTTCCGGCCACCACCACCGCCGCAACCACCACCCCCGCCGCAACCACCAACACGTCATCACTGGCCCCAGCCCCAGCGCAAGGGGTGGTCCGGCCGACTGGGTCCACCCTGGGAGCCAGACCGAGGACCGTGGTGAGCAATGTGGCTAGTGGGCAGGTGGGTGGCAGCAGTACTGGAAGGAGGAGCAGGGTCAGGCCAACGCCATCCGTGCCTGGGAGCCATGCCCTGCCGCAAATGGCCAGAGTCCTTGGGGCCTATGAAGAGGCCCAAGGACAATGGGCCAGGTCGGCTTCCGACACGCGGGAGGACCTAGGGGTGTTGAGGTCCATGGACGCCCATATGGGACAATTCGTGACCCGTATGGACCGACTCGTGGACCTCATGGGCCAGCTGGTGGTGGCGGTGAGGGCACAAGCAAGGCCAGCAACACCACCTCCGCCACCACCTGATGTGGCGCAGGGTCGAGCAGCATCGAGTTCCCCTGCGACCACAGCCAGTGAGCACACCTCAGCCACGACCAGCAGGTCACCACCACACACCCCCCTCCCAAACGTGGAAGTGGCCGTCCGAAGAGGAAACAGGTGTCCAGAGAGGACTTCGCACGCTCCAAACGCCAGTGAGGCAGCCAGCCATCCTTGACCACCTACTGCATTGACTTGGACTACGATCCTACCCCACACAGCCATCTGAATGGCATGTGTCTGTTGGACTATGGACATAGGACTAAATGGGTACACCTTGAGCATCACGCAGCCATGACCGTCAGCTCATTGTCACTGCACGCACCACTTTTGTCATCACCGTGCACACAATCACATGTCACAGATTAAAATAAATGCACCGTGATCAAAATCTGCTGTCTGTGCCCTGTGTTTATTCAACGATGTGCAACCGCCACCATGAGCAGAAATGCATCTGCTGTGTGGTATGTCGATGGGACAGGAGAGGCTGTAGGGACCTAGGGGTGAAAGACAGAACAGGAGTACATTCAATGAGTGTGTCACACACTCATCACACAGTACATGTCACCAACTACAAGCAATGTACACACATCGCATAGAGCAACAGGGCACAATGCCACAGCCACCGTCAGTGGCATACTAACCTGGACATGGAGCATTGACTCACAGCACTCAGTGAACAAAAGGCCTCCGTGACAGAGCACACATACACCTGCACAAATACAGCTATAACAGCCGTCGTACATGGACACTCACCGTCAAGTGAAGTAGCGGGCGATGAGCTGCTGACGCACATTCCCAGCTTCCTCCTCTCCGCTGTCCTCATCACTGGACCCGTCCTGGTCTGCAGGCGGGGGCCCTGGCTGATCACCGTCATCCACTATTAGGGGGATCTGCTTGCGAATAGCCAGATTGTGCAGCATGCAGCAAGCCACTACTATCTGGCACACCTTCTGTGGGGAGTACGCCAGTGCACCCCCGGTGCGGTCCAGGCATCTGAACCTGGACTTGAGGAGGCCAAAGGTCCGCTCAACCACATGTCTGGTCCTCCCATGTGCCTCATTGTAGCGGTCATCAGCTGAGGTCAGAGGATTTCGTAATGGGCTGAGCAGCCAAGGACCATTCGGGTAAGCAGAGTCACCTGGGTGTGAGGGACACAGGGAATCGTTGCAATTCAAACTGGACACAAGGCAGCATCGCACACCCAGCACGCTACATGACTCCACATACTCACCAACAATCCAGGCACTGTCCGGTTGCAGATTGGTCATCAGTCGTGGTAGGATGCTGTTGTGCATGATGTGCGCGTCATGGGCCGATCCTGGAAACTTCGCACACACGTGTGAAATGACCATGTCCGCAAGGCACACCACTTGCACATTCAGGGAGTGGGTGTGCTTCCGGTTGCGGAAGACGTGCTCCGTGGCCTGTGGTGCAACAAGGCCAACATGGGTGCAATCAATTGCACCAACAACGTGGGGGATCCGTCCAAGGGCATAGAAAGCACCCTTAACTGCCGCCAATTCACGGGCCCTGGGGAATCGGATGTACCGGTTCCTGTACAGCATCATAGCTGACAGTACATCCCGTAGCACCATGCTGAACATGGGCTGGGACATCCACCTCCACTGCCCACTGTGTGTTGGAATGACCCAGTGGCGAAGAAATGCAGTGCAGCCATCACCTTAGCCGTGGGGGTGAATGCAGTTGGATACACCCTGCGAGGACGGAGGTGGGGTTCCAACAAGGCACATAGATGTTGCAGGGTGGGTCGGTCCAGACGAAATTTCCGGATTAACTCCACATCCTCCATGTCTGCCAGCAATTGGTAGGGGCGATGTATGTTTGGTCTCCTCCTAGGAAAGATGGAAGTGGACACATGTCAAAGCAACACACAACATGCCATGTTCACATAGACAGAACACAAATTACAGACAAAGCAATTGAATCACAGAACAGCTGAGAAGTAGGGACAGCACAGCCACAATACACTTACACAGGTCCCATGCCAATAGCAATGGGCAGTGACACACACCGTTGCCATGAGCATGCACATGGGGATTTGGGCCACAATGACTCGTAAGGCATGCTGATGGCATCAGACAGCAAATTTGGCAAGCGCCAACACTACGACAACATAACTTGCTGCTGTGCATGACACTGCTTCCGAGGCTGGGTGAGTATGGCACACACCAACAACGCTATGGGCACAGGCTGAGCGGCAGAAACAAGTGGACCTGGGGCACGAGGGGACATGAGACAGTCATTGATGTCCCTACTGCACCCTATGTACAGCACTGTACGGATAACACCTCCAGATACATTGACAGGTGTACACATTGACAGCTCCATGCCGACACGACTGTGTGATTGCAAATACACATGACAAGTGACACGTAACGTTGCACGTGCCAAGTGGGAGATGTACTTAGTGCAAGATGGCATTTGTGTGCATATGCATCTCCCATGCTCCCATGCCAATGTGTACATGATGAAATGCCAACAGACATGTGGAGGCTGGGCACTGGCCGTCCCTGCCTATGCACGCTGCATGTTGTGGCCCTGTCCATTGTGGACCTGCTCCCACACACTAATCATGTCCACACCTGCAGTTGCATTGCGCACATTCTACTGTGTGGTGCACATGGCATCAGCGGACTGTACCCGCCATGGGCCAGGCCCTTACGGCCAACTCCAATGACCCTCGCGGTTGCACCCTGCATGTTCCACTATGGAGGAAAGCGTCCCGGGCCAGCTGGGAGCAGGCCATCGTCTGCAATTGAAGCTGGCAGACATGGTACACAAATTGCAGCAGCTTGGACCCACTGAAAGTGCCTCTGGGGGCTATATGAGTGTGGGAGTGAGACCGGCATTACCACAGCTACCTGGGACTGCAGCCTGGCATCCCTCAACAACACCTGCTGCTGCCACCTGTCCACCTTATCATTGATGACGCTGAGGATATGTCCAGGTCCACTCACCAGCGAGGAGCTGGAGATCCTGGATTCCGAGCTGCACGCACACTGCACATGGCTATTCCTTGCCAAAGTTGTGTGTGAAAGACAACTACAGTGTGTGTGGGAGTGCATGTGGGGGACACACATGTCGTTGATCCGCAGCACTATGAGTCTGAGCCTGTGGGGTTCAAACATGCACTGCTCACCATGCTGACTGCAGGTGGCAAGGGTATGTGAGCTCTCGGGCGCATTGCCATGTCTGTCCCTCCCGAGTGGTGGTACATGGCAACTTCATGTCAGACATCCAGTGACACAGCCAATTGGCAATGCAGGTCTCAGAGCACTTGTTGCTCGTGTGAAGGGCAGGCTGGGGCCATGCTGCCCTTCTCAGTCCCAGCAGGCCTGGCCTGCACATTGACTGCACAATGCCAGTAGGTGTCAACACAGACTGCCATGTGGGTTACATGTGTCTCCTGTACAGGTCCCTCCCGATAAGCGCTAACTCAGCACTGTCGATTGGACACACCATGCCTCGTGATAGGGATGTGTGTGAGAGATAGTGGCACTGAATGTGACCTTCGTTGTGGGGTGGGCCATGCACAGGGCGAGTACATTGATGGTTGCGCAGTGTTGGTCACAGTGGGTACACCCACACAGATGTGTTGCCTTGTGATCTTTTTGTAGGTCCACCTGACAATGGACAGTAGATGTGGGCAGACTACACATTGGTCGATGTGCTGTCAAAATGCATGTGCCTTCACACCAGGCACAGCTGCCCCTGCACATGTGACCCCTGCTGCCCTCAGTGCTGGGTCTGTTGAGCTGATGCGCCATCTGTGCGTGGGGCAGACAGCTCTCCTCACTTCCGTCATTGCCCATGACATCACTTTGCCGCAGGTGACATGGATCATGGAGGGCCCACATGTACGCGTGGGTGGACTACACCAGACTGTCCAATGGTTGTCACCCCCAGTCAGTGCTTCAAATGGGAAGACTATAGTGCAGGTACTCATTGAAATGTGTCGAGTGGGCGGGGCTGGGTGCGGGGCTAAATGCAAGACATGTGAGGTTGATCGGCTTATATACTAGTTGCAATACACACGAGACACGTCTTTTTCAGATCAGATCTGGGTCATTCTTTATACTAAATGAAAGTCAAACAGTAATATGTTAACGTTTCCTCATGGCCTCCCCTCGCTCACCCCAATATGCGTTTGCATCTGAGAGGCCAGCGCGTGCACAGGCGGCTCCGAGCTCGCACCAGAGAGGCCAAGGAGTGTATGTGTGGGTCCATTTGAACAAGTAGTCTGTCTCTCGGTATAATCAGTGGCGGTACGCCGTCCACCTGCGTGGTGCCCCGACTCGAAACCCGGACAACATTGACAATGCATGACAGGCTCTGCAGTCCCGAAACACCACCTGCAACACATAGAGGCTGTAGCTGCCCTAGCGGCTCAGGCCGCGTCCAACTGGAGCTCATGGACCCACACATTCACTCTTTGGCCTCTCTGGTGCGAGCTTGGAGCTGCTCATACACGCGCTGGCTCCTCTGTTGCAATGGCATGTAACGTGTGGGGTTATAGGCAATGAGTGAGATGGTGCGAGGCACCTTCCGTGACGTCACTCCTGCTCATGATGTGTGCGTCCCCCCACTACTTCCATTTGACTTGTGCCATACTACATATTGAGGATGTGTTGCCTGCGTGATGTGACCAGGAGGAGCGCACCATGACCTCTCACCCACCATGCTCCACTGCCATCCCGTGCCCTGGATTGCCTGTGCAGGTGGACAATGTTGAGGATACACCTGGTCGACAGGGGATGTGTGTGCCTTGTCAAGGGCCTGGCATACGCACAGCGGTATCCAGCATGTCCACAGAGGGTGGGCTGACGTGTACGCCTGATGCAGCATTGTTCGTGTGCCCGCCTGTTGTGCACACACGAGTTCACATTCACCCCCAGACAGGTGGCCTTTACAAATGCCCAGGAAAACGGTAATGTACTGTTCCGGAACCCTCCCAACACAGCGTGTTTCAACATTGCATGTGCGCATCTACACGTCACACCCACCCACCTGAGCAATGCGTCAATCCCGCTTCACACAACACATGTGTGTCTTCCACAGTTGTGCTACCCATTTGCATTGACATCCAATGACAGTGGACTACATGGTCATCTCACGACTGCCGTGTACTTCACACACTCTCATCCTCTCTCATTCGTTCTTGTGAAATGAATCAGCAGAGACACATTTTTGCTTCAAGCCATGTATTGGGACTTATGTCCTCTGTGATGCAGTATAGTGGACACTACTGGCAGCGGAATGCATGTGGAGGATATACTCAGCATGATTACACATAGCATAGGGTGTAGGGGTACATGTGATTAGTTGTTGCCTGTGGGATGTGGGCTTCAGAGTTACAACTGCTTGGCCGTTGCTGTGCTAATGTACATTTGCTAATTGTTGCGGAGCTGCTGACTTTGACACAGACGGTATACATTTAGCCTACCAGACCGCTTGACATCATGGGCACAGTCCATCTCAGTTCCATGTTACAGGTTTGCTGCTGTTGTTACTCATGCACACGTGCGTGTGAGATGACATCAGGGCATGGGCTTACGTGCATGCAGCGGCATCCCACTTGTTGTTGCGATGTGGTGGCTACTGGACATGTCACAGTCACTGGGGTCGTGTTGTTGGTGGATGCACTTGTCGTCCATGCAAAGGTCCTGGGAGGGAATTTCCTCGGGGGGTGGGGTGGCAGCTCTCACATACTACAGCCGACCGATTACTGTCCACTGACCGGTGCATATGTTCATGGGCGCAGGATCCATGTCATGGCATAGTTGTACGTGCAGTTCTGTCCATGTGGTTGCAATACATAAATCCCATGCCTCTGCCTCCCCCTATACATGCGGAGTTCCTGGATGTGATGCGGAACAGAGTGCATGTCCCGGACATATCCGATGTCATGGCAGTGTAGTTGATGGTGTGGTGTCAGTTGCAGGTTGTTTGGTATGGCTGTTGTACTGGTAACTGCCCAGTCCGTGAGGCAGTCAAGCATGGGTACGGTGTCGGACATCATGGTTCAATTGGGGGAATAGCGTCGGGGTCCGACGAATTCACAGGTTGTCAGGTATGCGATGCCTTCCAGCAGGGCTTCCATGTCATTGGTGGTATACATGGTTGCCAGCCAATGTAGCGGATGGTGGCTGTCAAGGTGTTGTTCGTAAGTTGTCCCTTGTAGGAGCATGATGGGGCATGTTGGATGACATTCGATGTAGCTGTGATCCATGATCCGTCGTGTGGAGGCACAGTGGTCCCATTGCAGTGTGGGTCCGATGTTAGCCACATACGCCATGCCCCCATAGGCTGAACAGACCCTGTCGTGGGCGTCCAGAGGGTGGAATAGTTGTAACAGGTCCGCCCTTGGACATGCCGGGTTGGAGAGACACAAATCCACAGGATGGTGGAAGGGACACCTCCGACAGTAGAAGAGACGGGGATGACGCAGCTGAACAATGCGATGCGGTAAGTCAGTCGGTAACTTATGTTCAGCAAGGACAAGGGTTCACATCCCAATATCTGTATCAGGTTATGTTTGTACAGCTTGATCTGTCCGGCGTAGTTGGGTAGGTGTGGTGGAAGTGCCATTTTGCTGCAGGGCGATGTGATGGCGTGCTCCGGCTGTCTGTGCAGTCTGCAGAGTGCAACCTCCGACGTTGCTGGGAAGTCTGTGATGGTCGTAGGGAGGCAGGACTTGTGTTATGTTAGCTTGTGCGGAGGACACGGGCCCTCATCCCACATGCTTCTCTGAATGGTCAAGGTCAGTGGTGTGTGACTCCTTCCAGATAACTTGCATGAGAACCACATGGGGGAGTGTTTTCATTTCTTTTTCCCGTTCGGAATGTTCTTAGGTGATATGCGCTATCTGCCCTGTGGTCGATTTCCTCTGCATGCCTGTGTTGGGCTTTTTTTGGGACAATGACTGTATTCTCCGGCTTGTTTAGTCGGGATGTGGTTTCGGAGTTGGAATGGAAGGTCATTCAGTGCTGTCTGCTCTCCCGTGTGTGGGCGGCAGGCTGCGTTTCCGCTATACGTTGGGCCTTGTGTGTGGGTGTTATTATTGGGACCACCTGTTGTCGGTCCCCAGGCTCTTTGGTGTTCCGTTTTGTATGTCTTGTTATTGGGTGCAGGGTGGTATCGGTGTTTCTGTGTGGTACTGGCGTACCTTTTGCCGACGGGGTCCATATTCTGCTGGGTGGTGTTGCCGCCGCTGTGTGCTTCGCCATGTTTTTCACCCAGGGGTGTGTCCAAATATTGCGTGACATCACTGACATGTTCGCGTCGGTTGTGTGACGTTGGATGGCAACCGTGAATTGGGGGTTGGCGACATGTCTGTGGCTTGCCTGTCATGTGACATGTGCGTTCTGGGTGGGGCTGGTGTGTGTGGTGTTTGGTTGTGACCCTGTGTTGTTTGTGTGCGACGCATACATGGCGCTGCCGTTGGCCTCTGCCTTGTGCGCATGTGTGGCTGCGTCATCACCGCTGCGCTGCGGTGCCGTGACGGGGACGTTAGTTCTTGGTCCCGGGTAGTGTGTGCCCGGTTGTTACGAGTTGTTTCAATTTGCCCTGTGTGACATTTGTGGGTGCAGTGGTGGATGTGTCGTGTCCACGCAGGGGTGTCGGAGGGGGGCCATGTCCCCTTTTTCCGCCCTTGCACTGTGTGTGGGGTTTGCGTGCCCTTGTTGTGTGTGTGCCTACCTGCGTCGCCGCAGTGCGTTGACTCCTAGGTGGTGCATCAGGTAGAGGATGGGGGGGGCCTGGAGTGCTGGATTCATGCTCGGGGGGCCCGCCTCTTTGGTGTCCGTAGTCAGCGGTCGAGTTTCCGCCTTGCTTACGCGTGCGGTGTCTCTTAGCCGTGGGAGCTGTTTGTTTGCGGCATCGTAATTTGTAGGGCGGGCGGTACGTGATTTCGTCGGTTGGTGTGTCTCCATTGGGCCGCGCCGCTACGTGAGCGGGCGCACTTTGATGGCAGGCGGCGTCGCTGGGTTGCGGGCGGTGTTTGGCTGACTTTTCACATCCTAATTTGGCGGGCGTGTGGGCTGTGGCGGGTGGACGGTAACTGGTGGTTTTTGCATCCGCCAGCACGGCGGTAGTACTTCCGCCCGCCATCCTAATGGGCCCTCAAGTCAGGGAAGGTGCTATACATTAAACATATATAAATTACTATTCCCACTCCAGTCAGTATTAAGTCTGGGAAGGTGCTGGACAATAAAAACATAAAAATTACTATTCCCACTCCAGTCAGTATTAAGTCTGGGAAGGTGCTGGACATTAAACACATAAAAATTACTATTCCCACTCCAGTCAGTATTAAGTCTGGGAAGGTGCTGGACTCTAAACATATAAAATTACTATTCCAACTCCAGTCAAAATTAAATAAGGAAAGATGCTGGACATTAAACATATATAAATTACTAATCCCACTGCAGTCATTATTAAGTCTGGGAAGGTGCTGGACATTAAAGACATACAAATTACTATTCCCACTCCACTCAGTATTAAGTCAGGAAGATGCTGGACACTAAATATATATATTTTACTATTTTAACAACCTCACCATTTCCCCCTTATAACCCAACATCCCAGTCCAAAAATAACGTATAATTTCTATTTCTAATTAACTTTATTTATTCAAATTATTTTCTATTTAATAAAGTTGAATTTAATGATTAATTTTAGAATAACATTTAAATAACACTGCCCACCCTTCTCCCCTAATAACACAATATACCACTCTAAAAACAAAAAATATTTTTAAATTTTAAATTTAAATTTCATATTTTAAATTATTTCCAAAATACTGAAATTTTCATTTCATATATAAATTTTATACTAATATTTTAAAAACACTACCCACCTTTATCCCCTATTAACCCAACATCCCGCTCCTAAAAGAGAACATATTTTTTATATTTTTATTCTAAATTTCGTTTTTATAAATAATTTTTAACTTTAAAAAAAAATATTTATTATGTAAATTTTATGCTATTATTTTTAAAACACTACCCACCCTTATCCCCTAATAACCCAACATCCCACTCTAAAAACAAACAAAAAAAATTAATATTTTTTATATAATTTTTGTTTTTGAAATTAATTTCGAATTTAGAAAAAATTACATTAATATCTAAATTTAAACTAATATTTTTAAAATACTCCCCACCCTTATCCCCTAATAACCCAACATCCCGCTCCTAAAAAAAAAATATATGAATTTTTTTTTATATAATTTTCGTTTTTTAAATTATTTTCGAAATTATAAAAAATTAAGGGGCCTATTAGGATGGCGAGCGGAAGCACTACCGCCGTGCTGGCGGATGCAAAAACCACCAGTTACCGTCCGCACGCCGCAGCCCACACGCCCGCCCAATTAGGATGTGAAAAGTCAGCCAAACACCGCCCGCAATCCAGCGAGGCCGCCCGCCATCAAAGTGCGCCCGTTCACGTAGCGGCGCGGCCCAATGGAGACACACTGACCGACGAAATCACGTACCGCCCGGCGTACAAATTACGATGCCGCAAACAAACAGCTCCCCCGGCTAAGAGACACCGCACGTGAAAGCAAGGCGGAAACTCGACCGCCGAGTACGGACACCAAAGAGGCGGCCCCCCGAGCATGAATCCAGCACTCCAGGCCCTCCCCATCCTCTACCTGATGCACCACCTAGGAGTCAACGCACCACGGCGACGCAGGTAGGCACACACACAACAAGGGCACGCAAACACCGCACACAGTGCAAGGGCGGAAAAAGAGGACATGGCCCCCCCCGACACCCCTGCGTGGACACGACCCAGCCACCACTGCACCCACAAATGTCACACTGGGCAAATTGAAACAACTCGTAACAAACGGGCACACACTACCCGGGACCAGGAACTAACGTCCCCTGTCACGGCACCACAGCGCAGCGGCGATGACGCAGCCACACATGCGCACAACGCAGAGGCCAACGGCAGCGCCATGTATGCGTCGCACACAAACAACACAGGGTCACAACCAAACACCACACACACCAGCCCCACCCAGAACGCACATGTCACGTGACAGGCAAGCCACAGTCATGTCGCCAACCGGCAATTCACAGTTGCCATCCAACGTCACACAACCGACCCGAACATGTCAGTGATGTCACGCAATATTTGGACACACCCCTGGGTGAAAAACATGGCGAAGCACACAGCGGCGGCAACATCACCGAGCAGAATATGCACCCCGTCGGCAAAAGGTACACCAGTACCACACAGAAACACCGATACCACCCTGCACCCAATATCAAGACATACAAAACGGAACACCAAAGAGCCCGGGGACCGACAACAGGTGGTCCCAATAATGACACCCACACACAAGGCCCAACGTATAGCGGAAACGCAGCCTGCCACCCACACACGGGAGAGCAGACAGCACTGAATGACCTTCCATTCCAACTTCGAAACCACATCCCGACTAAACAAGCCGGAGAATACAGTCATTGTCCCAAAAAAAGCCCAACACAGGCATGCAGAGGAAACCAACCACAGGGCAGATAGCGCATATCACCTAAGAACATTCCGAACGGAAAAAGAAATGAAAACACTCCCCATGTGGTTCACATGCAAGTTATCTGGAAGGAGTCACACACCACTGACCTTGACCATTCAGAGAAGCATGTGGGATGAGGGCCCGTGTCCTCCGCACAAGCTAACATAACACAAGTCCTGCCTCCCTACGACCATCACAGACTTCCCAGCAACTTCGGAGCTTGCACTCTGCAGACTGCACAGACAGCCGGAGCACGCCATCATATCGCCCTGCAGCAAAATGGCACTTCCACCACACCTACCCAACTACGCCGGACAGATCAAGCTGTACAAACATAACCTGATACAGATATTGGGATGTGAACCCCTGTCCTTGCTGAACGTAAGTTACCGACTGACTTACCGCATCGCATTGTTCAGCTGCGTCATCCCCGTCTTCTACTGTCGGAGGTGTCCCTTCCACCATCCTGTGGATTTGTGTCTCTCCAACCCGGCATGTCCAAGGGCGGACCTGCTACAACTATTCCACCCTCTGGACGCCCACGACAGGGTCTGTTCAGCCTATGGGGGCATGGCGCATGTGGCTAACATCGGACCCACACTGCAATGGGACCACTGTGCCTCCACACGACGGATCATGGATCACAGCTACATCGAATGTCATCCAACATGCCCCATCATGCTCCTACAAGGGACAACTTACGAACAACACCTTGACAGCCACCATCCGCTACATTGGCTGGCAACCATGTATACCACCAATGACATGGAAGCCCTGCTGGAAGGCATCGCATACCTGACAACCTGTCAATTCGTCGGACCCCGACGCTATTCCCCCAATTGAACCATGATGTCCGACACCGTACCCATGCTTGGCTTCCTCACGGACTGGGCAGTTACCAGTACAACAGCCATACCAAACAACCTGCAACTGACACCACACCATCAACTACACTGCCATGACATCGGATATGTCCGGAACATGCACTCTGTTCCCCATCACATCCAGGAACTCCGCATGTATAGGGGGAGGCAGAGGCATGGGATTTGTGTATTGCAACCACATGGACAGAACTGCACGTACAACTATGCCATGACATGGATCCTGCGCCCATGAACATATGCACCGGTCAGTGGACCGTAATCGGTCGGCTGTAGTATGTGAGAGCTGCCACCCCACCCCCCCCGGAAATTCCATCCCAGGACCTTTGCATGGACGACAAGTGCATCCACCAACAACACGACCCCAGTGACTGTGACATGTCCAGTAGCCACCACATCGCAACAACAAGTGGGACGCCGTTGCATGCACGTAAGCCCATGCCCTGATGTCATCTCACACGCACGTGTGCATGAGTAACAACAGCAGCAAACCTGTAACATGGAACTGAGATGGACTGTGCCCATGATGTCAAGCGGTCTGGTAGGCAAAATGTATACCGTCTGTGTCAAAGTCAGCAGCTCAGCAGCAATTAGCAAATGTACATTAGCACAGCAACGGCTAAGCAGTTGTAACTCTGAAGCCCACATCCCACAGGCAACAACTAATCTCATGTACCCCTACACCCTATGCTATGTGTAATCATGCTGAGTATATCCTCCACATGAATTTCGCTGCCAGTAGTGTCCACTATACTGCATCACAGAGGACATAAGTCCCAATACATGGCTTGAAGCAAAAATGTGTCTCTGCTGATTCATTTCACAAGTACGAATGAGAGAGGATGAGAGTGTGTGAAGTACACGGCAGCCGTGAGATGACCATGTAGTCCACTGTCATTGGATGTCAACGCAAATGAGTAGCACAACTGTGGAAGACACACATGTGTCGTGTGAAGCGGGATTGACGCATTGCTCAGGTGGGTGGGTGTGACGTGTAGATGCGCACATGCAATGTTGAAACACGCTGTGTTGGGAGGGTTCCGGAACAGT
The DNA here is from genome assembly GCA_963921515.1 of Calotriton arnoldi. Lineage (NCBI taxonomy): Eukaryota > Metazoa > Chordata > Amphibia > Caudata > Salamandridae > Calotriton > Calotriton arnoldi. The sequence goes on along the minus strand of CAWUFW010017161.1, from coordinate 177,092 downwards.
ACATTACCGTTTTCCAGGGCATTTGTAAAGGCCACCTGTTTGGGGGTGAATGTGAACTCGTGTCTGCACAACAGGCGGGCACACGAACAATGCTGCATCAGGCGTACACGTCAGCCCACCCTCTGTGGACATGCTGGATACTGCTGTGCATCCGCCAGGCCCTTGACAAGGCACACACATCCCCTGTCGACCAGGTGTATCCCCAACATTGTCCACCTGCACAGGCAATCCAGGGCACGGGATGGCAGTGGAGCATGGTGGGTGAGAGGTCATGGCGCGCTCCTCCTAGTCACATCACGCAGCAACACATCCTCAATGTATAGTATGGCACAAGTCAAATGGAAGTAGTGGGGGGACGCACACATCACGAGCAGGAGTGACGTCACGGAAGGTGGCTTGCACCATCTCACTCATTGCCTATAACCCCACACACGTTACATGCCATTGCAACAGAGGAGCCAGCGTGTGCATGAGCAGCTCCAAGCTCGCCCCAGAGAGGCCAAAGAGTGAATGTGTGGGTCCATGAGCTCCAGTTGGACGCGGCCCGGGCCGCTAGGGAAGCTACAGCCTCTGTGTGTTGCATGTGGTGTACCCGGACTGCGGAGCCTGTCATGCATTGTCAATGTTGCCCGGGTCCTGAGTCAGGGCACCACGCAGGTGGACGGCGTCCCGCTACTTCTTATGCCGCGAGACAGACCACTTGTTCAACTGGACCCACACATACACTCCTTGGCCTCTCTGGGGCGAACTTGGAGCTGCTTGTGCATGCGCTGGCTTCTCAGATGCAAACGCATATATTGGTGAGCGAGGGGAGGCCATGAGGACAGGGTAAAATATGACTGTTCGACCTCCAGTTCGTTTCAGGGATGAGCCAGATGTGGTCATGAAAAGACGTGTCTCGTGTGTATTGCAACTAGCAGATAAGCTGATGCACTTCCCATGTCTTGCATGTAGCCCCGCACCTAGCCCCGCCCACTCGACACATTCAAATGTGTACCAGCACCACATTCTCCCCATTCGAAGCACTGACTGGGGATGATAACCATTGGACAGTCTTGTGTAGTCCACCCACGCGTACATGTCGGCCCTCCATGATCCATGTCACCTGCGGCAAAGTGATGTCATGGGCAATGACGGAAGTGAGGAGAGCTGTCTGCCCCACGCACAGATGGCGCGTCAGCACAACAGACCCAGCACTGAGGGCAGCAGGGGTCACATGTGCAGGGGCAGCTGTGCCTGGTGTGTAGGCACATGCATATAGACAGCAAATCGGCCAATGTGTGGTCTGCCCACATCCACTGTCCATTGTCAGGTGGACCTAGCATAAGATCACAAGGCAGCACATCTGTGTGGGTGTACCCACTGTGACCAACACTGCGCAACAACCAACGCACTCACCCTGTGCATGGCCCACACCGCAACGGTGGTCACATTCAGTGCCACTATCTCACACACACATCCCTATCACGAGGCATGGTGTGACCAATGGACAGGGCTGAGTTTGCGCACATCCAGAGAGTCCTGAACAGGTGACACATGTAACCCACCAGCCATTCGGTGTTGTCACCTACTGGCCTTGTGCAGTCAATGTGCAGGCCAGGCCTGCTAGGACTGTGAAGGGCAGCATGGCCCCAGCCTGCCATTCACACGAGCAACAAGTGCACTGAGACCTGCATTGCCAAATGTCTGTGTCACTGGATGTCTGACATGAAGTTGCCATGTACCACCACTCGGGAGAGACAGACAGGTCGAAGTGCCCGAGAGCCCACATACCCCTGCCACCTGCAGTCGGCATGGTGAGCAGTGCATGTTTCAACCCCACAGGCTCTGACTCATAGTGCTGAGGATCTACGACATGTGTGTCCCCCACATGCACTCCCACACACACTGCACTTGTCCCACACACACAACTCTCGCAAGGAATAGCCATGTGCAGTGTGCGTGGAGCTCGGAATCCAGGAACTCCAGCTCCTCGCTGGTGAGTGGACCTGGACATGTCCTCAGCGTCATCGACGTGTAGGTGGAGAGGTGGCAGCAGCAGGTGTTATTGAGGGGTGCCAGGCTGCAGTCCCAGGTAGCTGTGGTAGTGCCGGTATCACTCCCACACCCATATAGGCCTTTGGGCAGTTTCAGTGGGTCCAAGCTGCTGCAATTTGTGTACCATGTCTGCCAGCTTCAATTGCAGACGATGGCCTGCTCCCAGCTGGCTCGGGACGCTTAGCTCCACAGTGGAACACGCAGGGTGCAACCGCGAGGGTCATTGGAGTTGGCCGTAAGGGCCTGGCCCATGGCGGGTACAGTCCGCTGATGCCATGTGCACCACACAGTAGAATGTGCGCAATGCAACTGCAGGTGTGGACATGATTAGTGTGTGGGAGCAGGTCCACAATGGACAGGGCCACAACATGTGGCATGCATAGGCAGGGACGGCCAGTGCCCAGCCTCCACATGTCTGTTGGCATATCATCATGTACACATTGGCATGGGAGCATGGGAGATGCATATGCATACACATGCCATCTTGCACTAAGTACATCTCCCACTTGGCACGTGCAACGTTACGTGTCACTTGTCATTTGTATTTGCAATCATACAGTCGTGTTGGCATGGAGCTGTCAATGTGTACACCTGTCAATGTATCTGGAGGTGTTATCCGTACAGTGCTGTACATAGGGTGCAGTAGGGACATCAATGACTGTCTCATGTCCCCTCGTGCCCCAGGTCCACTTGTTTCTGCCGCTCAGCCTGTGCCCATAGCGTTGTTGGTGTGTGCCATACTCACCCAGCCTCGGAAGCAGTGTCATGCACAGCAGCTAGTTATGTTGTCGTGGTGTTGCCGCTTGCCAAATATGCTGTCTGATGCCATCAGCATGCCTTACGAGTTATTGAGGCCCAAATCCCCATGTGTATGCTCATAGCAACGGTGTGTGTCACTGCCCATTGCTATTGGCATGGGACCTGTGTAAGTGTATTGTGGCTGTGCTGTCCCTACTTGTCAGCTGTTCTGTGATTCAATTGCTTTGTCTGTAATTTGTGTTTTGTGTATGTGAACATGCCATGTTGTGTGTTGCTTTGACATGTGTCCACTTCCATCTTTCCTAGGAGGAGACCAAACATACATCGCCCCTACCAATTGCTGTCAGACATGGAGGATGTGGAGTTAATCCGGAAATTTCGTCTGGACCGACCCACCCTGCATCGCCTATGTGCCTTGTTGGAACCCCACCTCCGTCCTCGCAGGGTGTATCCAACTGCATTAACCCCCACGGCTAAGGTGATGGCTGCACTGCATTTCTTCGCCACTGGGTCATTCCAACACACAGTGGGCAGTGGAGGTGGGATGTCCCAGCCCATGTTCAGCATGGTGCTAAGGGATGTACTGTCAGCTATGATGCTGTACAGGAACCGGTACATCCGATTCCCCATGGCCCGTGAATTGGCGGCAGTGAAGGGTGCTTTCTATGCCCTTGGACGTATCCCCCACGTTGTTGGTGCAATTGATTGCACCCATGTTGGCCTTGTTGCACCACAGGCCACGGAGCACATCTTCCGCAACCGGAAGCACACCCACTCCCTGAATGTGCAAGTGGTGTGCCTTGCGGACATGGTAATTTCACACGTGTGTGCGAAGTTTCCAGGATCGGCCCATGACGCGCACATCATGCGCAACAGCATCCTACCACGACTGATGACCAATCTGCAACCGGACCGTGCCTGGATTGTTGGTGAGTATGTGGAGTCATGTAGCGTGCTGGGTGTGCGATGCTGTCTTGTGTCCAGTTGGAATTGCAACGATTCCCTGTGTCCCTCACACCCAGGTGACTCTGCTTACCCGAATGGTCCTTGGCTGCTCAGCCCATTACGAAATCCTCGGACCCCAGCTGATGACCGCTACAATGAGGCACATGGGAGGACCAGACGTGTGGTTGAGCGGACCTTTGGCCTCCTCAAGTCCAGGTTCAGATGCCTGGACCGCACCGGGGGTGCACTGGCGTACTCCCCACAGAAGGTGTGCCAGATAGTGGTGGCTTGCTGCATGCTGCACAATCTGGCTATTCGCAAGCAGATCCCCCTAATAGTGGATGACGGTGATCAGCCAGGGCCCCCGCCTGCAGACCAGGACGGGTCCAGTGACGAGGACAGCGGAGAGGAGGAAGCTGTGAATGTGCGTCAGCAGCTCATCGCCCGCTACTTCACTTGACGGTGAGTGTCCAGGTACGACGGCTGTTGTAGCTTGATTTGTGCAGGTGTATGTGTGCTCTGTCACGGAGGCCTTTTGTTCACTGAGTGCTGTGTGTCAATGCTCCATGTCCAGGTTAGTATGCCACTGACGGTGGCTGTGGCATTGTGCCCTGTTGCTCTATGCGATGTGTGTACATTGCTTGTAGTTGGTGACATGTACTGTGTGATGAGTGTGTGACACACTCATTGAATGTACTCCTGTTCTGTCTTTCACCCCTAGGTCCCTACAGCCTCTCCTGTCCCATCGACATACCACCCAGCAGATGCATTTCTGTTCATGGTGGCGGTTGCACATCGTTGAATAAACACAGGGCACAGACAGCAGATTGTGATCAAGGTGCATTTATTTTCATCGGTGACATGTGATTGTGTCCAAGGTGATGACATGAGTGGTGCGTGCAGTGACAATGAGCTGACGGTCATGGCTGCGTGATGCTCAAGGTGTACCCATTTAGTTCTATGTCCATAGTCCAACAGACACATGCCATTCAGATGGCTGTGTGGGGTAGGATCGTAGTCCAAGTCAATGCAGTAGGTGGTCAAGGATGGCTGGCTGCCTCACTGGCGTTTGGAGCGTGCGAAGTCCTCTCTGGACACCTGTTTCCTCTTCGGACAGCCCCTTCCACGTTTGGGAGGGGGGGTGTGTGGTGGTGACCTGCTGGTGGTGGCTGAGGTGTGCTCACTGGCTGTGGACGCAGGGGAACTCGATGCTGCTCGAACCTGCGCCACAGCAGGTGTGGCGGAGGTGGTGTTGCTGGCCTTGCTTGGGACCTCACCGCCACCACCAGCTGGCCCATGAGGTCCACGAGTTGGTCCATACGGGTCACGAATTGTCCCATATGAGCGTCCATGGACCTCAACACCCCTAGGACCTCCCGCGTGTCGGAAGCCGCCCTGGCCCTTTGTCCTTGGGCCTCTTCATAGGTCCCAAGGACTCTGGCCATTTGCGGCAGGGCATGGCTCCCAGGCACGGATGGCGTTGGCCTGACCCTGCTCCTCCTACCAGTACTGCTGCCACCGACCTGCCCACTAGCCACATTGCTCACCACGGTCCTCGGTCTGGCTCCCAGGGTGGACCCAGTCGGCCGGACCACCCCTTGCGCTGGGGCTGGGGCCAGTGATGACGTGGTGGTGGTCGCGGCGGTGGTGGTGGTTGCGGCGATGGTGGTGGCCGCAACGACCGTGGGAGTGTCCGCAACGACCGTGGGTGTGGCCGCAACGACCGTGGGAGTGGCCACAACGACAGTGGCAGCAGGGGGCTGTGAGTGGTCAGCAGCCCTGGATGATGGGTTGGTGGGTAGGAGGGGCCCTGGGGAGCGGTTGGGCCCTGCCACACCAGATGGGCCTGCTGGGTGGTCTGTGTCCGAAGAGGAGTCCAGATCCTCTACATCCGTGAGTCCAAGTCGGGGGCTTGCAGGCTGGCTGTGCTGGCTGCTGTCTTCCTCTCCAGCATCCAGCAGTTCGGCACTTGTGGGGAGAATGAGATATGTTATTGTGTTGGACCTGGCAAAGTATGTATTGGTTGTCTGACATTCACAGTTCGTGCACTGTCGTGCACAGGTTTCCCAGAGGCGTGTGTGTGGCTGTACGATTTGTGTATGCGTGGGCTAGGCAATGGAACTGTGTGATGTGGACATATGGCATGGGACGGATTAGCAATGCAGATGGGTGTGTGTTGCTGTACTCCTACATTTTGTGGCTCTGGTGTATGCGGGCTCCAGACCCATCGTGGAGGTTGGTTTGAACTATGGTTTTGGGGTTCAAATGGAACGCTTAGGAACGCAGATGGCAAAAGGGGGTACAGCCCCCTGAAACGCTTTTGGGATGAACTATGGTTTTGGGGTTCATATGGAACGCTTAGAAACGCAGATGGCAAAAGGGGGTACAGCCCCCTGAAACGCTTTTGAGATGAACTATGGTTTTGGGGTACATACTGTGAGCTATGGGTGCAGAACGTGACATGTGTTGTGGCAACATGACAGTGCATAGTCTTAGGTGGGTGTATGTCTGACATACACAGCATATCTGCTGACTGTTATCATTCATGGACATTACATTGGATGCATTGTTATGAGTGAGTGATGGTTGTGTGCCACACGACGTATTGCAGATGGGCCAAATCCTTGGTGTGCGTGCTGCCCTCGAACATGTGCATCAATGCAGTGCTCTTGGGGGTGTTGACTATGTTGTGTGTGTTGTTACTCACAGTGTGACGTGCACTTCAGTCACTTCAGGAACATGATTTGTCATGGGCATGTTTCTTTGCGTGACTACTGTATGGGGACCAGCTGTTCGGATGACATACCTTACATGTCACTGGGGCTGACAGATGAGATGGATGATATGTTGGATGTGCATTGTGTGCCTGTGTGTTTCATGGGTCCAGTGGTGTTTGTGTGCAATATTGTGGTTCCACGCTGTTACTTCTAGTGAGGTTTGTCTTACATGGGCGTAGTTGTACGGTGTGTGGGTGACAGGCAGTGAGGACTACATGGACAAGACTTCGATGGTGTTGCTGTTGTGTGTGATGGGTGGCACATTGCCTGCCGTGTGGTTCTGTAATCAGTGTGACTTGTGCATGCAGACGTGACTCCTTGGGTGTTGCTGTATCTGTGATGGGTCATGTGGGGTGTGACTCTGTAGTTCATGTCCGTGTGCACATTGGTCACATGGTTGTGTCAGGGAGCAGTACTGCGTGTTCCTCTGCTACGTGACATGTCCCATGTGTTAGTCATAATACAGTCCGCATGCCTCCAGACACCCCGCCCTGTCCAGTTTGCCACCTACAGGTTGTTTTTGAGTGTGCAATGCAATGGATGCCACATGGTTATGGGCGGGAGGGGTGCTCCATGTTGCTGGTCTGTGGGAGTGGGGGCGGTGTTGTGAGTCGTGGTGATGGCTGGACACCCACAGACACCGTTTAATGTGGGGTGAGATGTCTACCTGTCGGCTGACGGTGTGCACTGCAGTGGCAGACACATGGGTGTGGGGGGTGCTCCTCCTTGCTGTGCTGTGGGACTAGCGGCCTGGTGTGTGTTGTACTTCAGCTGTCCCCCCTCCCACACACTGACTTTGTGTCCCGGCTACTTACCTGTTACTTGTCGGCTGGTGCAGCTATGGCGGACACATGGGTGTGGGGGGTGCTCCTCCTTGCTGTGCTGTGAGACTAGGGGCCTGGTGGGTGTTGTACTTCAGCTGTCCCCCCTCCCACCCACTGACTTTGTGTCCCGGCTACTTACCTGTTACTTGTCGGCTGGTGCAGCTATGGCGGACACATGTGTGTGGGGGGTGCTCCTCCTTGCTGTGCTGTGGGACTAGGGGCCTGGTGTGTGTTGTACTTCAGCTGTCCCCACTCCCACTCACTGACTTTGTGTCCCGGCTACTTACCTGTTACTTGTTGGCTGGTGCAGCTATGGTGGACACATGGGTGTGGGGGGTGCTCCTCCTTGCTGTGCTGTGGGACTAGGGGCCTGGTGGGTATTGTACTTCAGCTGTCCCCCCTCCCACCCACTGACTTTGTGTCCCGGCTACTTACCTGTTACTTGTCGGCTGGTGCAGCTATGGCGGACACATGGGTGTGGGGGGTGCTCCTCCTTGCTGTGCTGTGGGACTAGGGGCCTGGTGTGTGTTGTACTTCAGCTGTCCCCCCTCCCACCCACTGACTTTGTGTCCCGGCTACTTACCTGTTACTTGTCAGCTGGTGCAGCTATGGCAGACACATGGGTGTGGGGGGTGCTCCTCCTTGCTGTGCTGTGGGACTAGGGGCCTGGTGGGTGTTGTACTTCAGCTGTCTCCCTCCCACCCACTGACTTTGTGTCCCGGCTACTTACCTGTTACTTGTCGGCTGGTGCAGCTATGGCGGACACATGGGTGTGGGGGTGCTCCTCCTTGCTGTGCTGTGGGACTAGGGGCCTGGTGGGTGTTGTACTTCAGCTGTCCCCCTCCCACCCACTGACTTTGTGTTGCGGCTACTTACCGGTTAGTTGTCGGTTAGTGCAGCTAAGACTGAGACATGGGTGTGGGGGTGCTCCTTGTGGCGCTTCTGGAGTACTAGGGGACCTGGTGGTAGTTGCGGGGCTGGCTGACTGTACACATGCCCCCATGGTTTTGTTAGTTGGTAGGTTTGGGCTGTGTGTGTGGTGGTGCCTGTTGCATGTGTGTGTGATGTCTTGTGTATTGTGTACTGTACATGGGGGTGTTTGTCCCTCGGAGCTATGGCATAGTGGTAGAGCATGTGAGTACATAGCGGTGTGCTGGTATACATTTGTTTGTACTTACCAGCCTCCACTCCCCCTGGTAATCCGGTGAGGATCTCCGGATGTATGATGACTCGCACCTTCTCCTCCCACGCTTTGAAGGTCTTGAAAAGCACGGGATTCCCTCCGCCAGTCATGGCAGCCAGCTCTCGATTTTTGCTCTCCTTCTTCTTGACCACGCTTTTGAGGTCGTTCCACCTTTTGTTAATTTCTCCTCTGTTGCGTGGAACGTTCCCGACTGCATTGACCTGGTCTACAATCCTGTTCCACAACCGGTTTCTGATGGCTAGTGGTGTGTGCTGGACCTGGTTGCCATAGATTTGTGGGTGCACCTTGACGATCTCGTCGACCATGACCGTCAGCTCAGTGGAAGTGAATTTGGGCATTCTGCGTGATGCCATGATGTTTGTGGTGCTGGTGCGGTGTGTGGTGTGTGATGTGCAGGGGGTTTGTGGTGCCGGTGTTTGGTGGTGGTGCTGGTGGTGGTGGTGGTGGTGGGTGTGATGGGTGCGTATCTGTGGTGTGCTGCTGTCCTTGCTGTGTCACTGTGTCCTCTCCTCTCTGCTTTGCTTTGTAATGTTGCAAGGGGTTGTGGTCTGTGAGGGGTTGCTTTTGTACTTACCTATGTGGGTGTGTCCTGATGGTCTGTTGTTTTCAGGTGTGTTGTGGCTGGTGTTCTGGGTTTTGTAGTTTATTTGTTTGTCCAGGGGGGGTGTGTTTTCGAGATGTGTACTGTGTTTGTGTATTTGTGCGTGGGTTGCTGTGTGGACTTGTTGGCCATGTTGTGTGCGTTTGTTTGGGTCCGCGGATGTTTCTGTGCAGGGACGTGGCCGCCTAGGCTTTCGCCGTGTCCATTTTCATCAGTGTTGTTTACGCTGGCGGGCGGTGTATTTGTGTGTTTTCCGCGGTCATGTCGGTGCGATCGTAATTTCACGGGCGGTGTCTCGGTCGTCAGGGCGGGCGGTTTTGGGTTGTCTTGCGTATTTCCGTCCGTGGCGGGCGGATGGACTTCGACTCGGACATGGGCGGGCGGTATTTTTTGCGTTTTTACCGCCGCAGGCGGTTTTCGGGTCGCGGCATCGTAATTGCTAGGTTGGTATTCAGACGGTGTAGGCGGGCGGATTTTTACCGCTATGATGGATGGCGGATTTTTTAACGCCCGACATCGTAATGGGCCCTTAAATTACTATCTAAATTTAAACTAATATTTTTAAAATACTCCCCACCCTTATCCCCTAATAACCCAACATCCCGCTCCTAAAAAAATCATATATTTTATATTTTTAATAGAAATTTCGTTTTTATAATTAATTTCTAATTTAAAAAAAAATTAAATTTATATGTAAATTTACACTAATATTTTTAAAATACTCCCTACCCTTATCCCGTAATGACCAAACATCCCGCTCCTAAAACATATGTTACAATAAAAAATGTTATACAATTTCAAACAAATATTCAAATAATTACAATAATACAAATTTAATAACAATACAGAATATTTAAATATTAACAAAAAAATGATATTTTACACTTTCTATATATGTTTTTGTCAATATTTTTTACAACACTAACAATTCGATATTATCTACTAACGATATTATGTGTTCGATATTTTATACTTCGATATTTTTTAAATAAAAAAAAAACGATATTTTTAACTTCGACATTCATATATTCGATATTATGACACATTCGATATTACAACTTCGATATTACTGCAATTCGATATTTAGCATTCGATATTATGTCTACTCACCAATGTCCGTAATACATAATGCAATTCGTTGTTCTACCTATCGTCCAATTGTATGTATATCAATTATTGTCATGCTCTCATTCTGGGCTCCATTCCTCAGCGCCGCCATCTTACTGCTGATGCTATTCTCTTGTCTATCCCCCTGGGGCACCGTACGTGGTTATACTCTGCCTAGTCTAGGCCCTTGCGCACACATGACCCTCGCTCCGTTTGATCTCTTCCGGCTTCCCGCTGTACACCCACAGCACTTTCCGCTGACAACCAGGGCGCTTGACTTGCCCGCTATTGATTGCTCGGCAGCGGTATTTGTCCCGCTTGCCTCTTGAACCAGTTGAACCCCCCCAGGATAGCCGTAAACCACTCATCCAGGTATGGTCCTGACCTCCCCATGTCACCACTTTTCTATTATTAACTGCCCCACGCTGTCCTGACACCCCTGCCCTCCTTGCTTTTTACAGGTCCCGCTTGCCTCTTGAACCATTGGACCCCCCGCGGATAGCCATAAACCACGCATCCAGGTATGGTTGACCGTCCCGTGTCATCGCTTTTCTACTACTCACTACCCTGCGCCGTCCTGACACCCCTGCCCTCCTTGCTTTTTACAGGTCCCGGTACATCGTTACCTTCATTCTCAGAACACGGATCTCCTCTGTCGGATTTATTTTACTCAGGCATTCTCTACCACTACCCCAGTCGCCTTACGCTCCAATTCCGGTTACTCAAGCCTCATAGGGCCATACCTTGATATCCCTCTCTTTTCCCCACCAGTGGTCCTTTTGGACCCCAAGCTTTGCCGGCGCCACTTGGCCATCTGCAACTGTCGTCTGGATTGATACACTACTAGCCATCTCAGGTAGTTTTTCGTCCCCTACCTGCTCATTTATCTATCATTTACTTGTATCCAGGTCCTCAACTCTCAATTTTTCCATCTCTCCTCTCTGTACAGCACTATACTGAAATTAGTAACCATTGTCCTGATGATGACCTGGAATTGAACAGGTCAAAATGCCGTCGACTATTCAACGCAAACCGTGGCATTAACGTGGTCAACCAATTCAGTCCAAATCAAAATACCTACCTTGTGTATATCTGCATTGTATCATTGACCCCATAATTACTTGTATTATTTGTTTTTCGCCATTCACGCTGTTTTCTCACCCCTATGTCACTGCGCCGTTCACCGTCACTAGCACGTTCAGTGCACACTTGTGTGTTATGGTTACTTTTTGTAAAATTGTACTGTAGTGCTGATACAACTACTTGCAAATAATAATCTACACTCTATGAAACTTTCTCGTGGTCTCCGTTTCTTCTCCCCCTCCTTTAAGTGATTTATACAATCCTTGTAATTGTCCTTGCTAATGATTACTGGTTGAGACACTGTTGTTTTGTTACATACTCCACCCGGTCGCAACTGGGTTAACGGGTTTACTCCTGTGTTTCGAATTCCTACCTTTTACTAAGACAGCACCCTCTCCTATGGATTACTTAGGGCCTGCCTTAGGGTGAGTTTAAGACTTGGCAAGTAGTTTTAAATGCCAAGTCAAAGTGGTAGTAAACTGCACATGCAGGCCCTTCAATGGCAGGCCGGGGACATGGTTAAGGGGCTACTTATGTGGTTGGCACAATCAGTGCTGCAGGCCCACTAGCAGCATTTAATGTACAGGCCCTGGGCACAATTAGTGCACTTTACTGGGGACTTATAAGTAAATTAAATGTGTTAAATGGGTATGAGCCAACGTTACCATGTCCTAGAGATTGAGTACAAGCACTTTAGCACTGGTTAGCAGAGGTAAAGTGCACAGAGTCCTAAAGCCAGCAAAGACAAGTACAGAAAAATAGAGAAGGAAGGCAAAAAGTTGGAGGAAGACCACCCTAAGGCTGTCAGTTCTAACATGTGTCCGCCCCTCTGCTGAAAGTAGGGAGGGCTACCCAACCTCTTGGGAGCTCTCTTCACTAAGGTGGAAGAATCAGGAGAGACCATCGGCTTTGGCATGGTCAGTCCCCGGGTGATGCTCCAGGGTAAAGTTCACTCCCTGTAGGGAGATGGACCACCTGAGGAGTCCAGGATTTTCACCCCTCATCTGCATGAGCCAGTGTTCAGCGAGGGTAAAGTGTGCAGAGTCCTAAAAGCAGCAGATGAAGTGTGTCATGTCTAACAACCGTGCACCATTCATGTGATTCTCACAACGCGTGATGGGGTGAGAATGTTCAGCTAATGCGATGTATTTCAAGAGGGTGTTCACAGCAAGTGTTTGAAACGGTGCACTTGTGAGAAAAGTAAATGTACTTCTAAGAACGCCAATGGGTGGAGTTTATATACCTTTTACCAAGTGTATATTTACGAGGCTGCGGGTGTTTGTTTTCTCTAGGTTACTTTGGGGTTAACTTCTTTAGTTAACCTCGTTAGTGCCTTCAAGAAACCCAGTTAAGCAGCTGAGTCTGCCCTGGATTGGTCAAGAGGCGTGCCCCGGAGCCCCTCGGGGGCAGAGCACAGAGCGGACCAGTCCTGACCAGTGGGTAACATTATCCCCGAGGCTGGGGGGCCCCAGAGTTCCAGGGGGCCTCCCCAGGCACTGTGCACAGGCAGCGGGCCACTGGCCTGAGAGCTCCTGACTGGGTCCGGACTGGAGTGTGGGGCCCCTTCCATGTACTTTTCAGGGGTTCCCCCTCAAGTTTGGTTAGGACACTGCCCCAGAGACCTCAGAACCAAAGCTAGCCCCATTCGGGTGAGAGCAGCCGCCATAGTCTCCCTGGGTGGGCCTCCTCCCCTGGTCTCGGACTTAAAATACACTTTATACCGACATGGCAGCTGCTCGTGAATGTTCGCCTGAGCTGCGCACCCCCTGGGGTGTACAGACCTCCGCAGAAGTACAGAATCCATACATGAAGTCCTGTTCACCATGGACGAGCCTGAAGGTCTTTTAAAGGAAGAGGTACATTAAAGTGTCTTTTAACTGCAGAATTCATCAAGACATCAGTGTCTGCCTCGCATTGTTTGCTGTGATTCACCTGCTCATTCTGGCAGCCAGGCCCTTTCTGTCCTGCTCATTAAACTATGCATTCCTTCGTAGGCTGGGCATTGCCACGTTTGCGATGAGGAAGTGTTTCAACGATAGCACACCTTTAAAAGGAAACCCCATCGAACTGGTTCACAAGAACATCTTTTACCACCCTCCTCATTTCTACACCTGTTGCTATATAAACCCAGTGACTCCGAGACACCAGCCAGGTATCCCAGCAGATTGGAAGCCATCACACTAGGACATCACACGAGAAGGGCCCCAAACTGACCTCACTCAGAACCCTGCCACAGACACCACACAGGAAGGACCCCATACTGACCTCACTCAGAACCCTTCCACAGACACCACACAAGAAGGACCCCAAACTGACCTCACTCACAACCCTGCCACAGACACCACTCACTCAGGACCCTATACCGACCTCACACAGAACCCTGCCGCAAACACACACATTTGATCAGATTTGTGCTGTTCCGTCTTGAAGCGATGAAGGCTGTGGTGGTCTCCCTCCTGGCTGCTGCCCTCTTCGCTGGGACAGGTAAGGCATCCTACCAGACTCTACCCAGGGGGGCTGCCTATAGAGGTTCACATACAGAAGTACATATGTGTGCTGGGCAGATCTCAACACCTATTGTAGCATGTATGTGGGATGGGAAGAGTTCATCACCTATAGAGTCATCCGTGCTTGGCTATATATGACTAATCACCAACATGGCATCTTGTGTGGGACTGTGTATGACTGGTCAGCTATGGATCTACCTGTGGAAGTTGGGCAGATTTCACTACCTATAGAAACCTGTGCGGGCGCTCTATGACTTATCTGCTCTAGATCAACCTGTGGAGCTCTACATAAACTCATCACTTATAGATCTAACCCTGTAGTCTTTGTATGACTGATCGATCACCTATGGATAGATCTGTGTGGCTGTGCAGAATTCATCAACTACTGAACAAGCTGTGTAGGAACGGTCAGCTTTTGATCTGCCAGTGAGGGCTGCGCTGAGCTCATTACCTACATATCGAACCCTATAGCTTTTGTATGACTGGCGCCTGTGGGTTATATTCAATCAATCAGGGGCTTATAAAGCGCGCTACTCACCCGTGAGGGTCCTAAGGCGCCGGGGTGGGGGAGGTGGGGGCAGCTCCAGTTCAGTTGAAGAGCCATGTCTTGAGGTTCTTCTATGAAGGTATGCAGGTTTGGGGAGCGTCTGATGTTTGCTGGGAGACCATTCCAGGTCTTGGCTGCGATGTAGGAGAAGGCTCGTCTGCCAGCTCTGTTTCTGCTGATGCAGGGGGTCTCTGCCAGGGCGAGGTCAGTGGAGCGGAGGTTCCTTTTGGGTACGTGGAAGGAGACTCTCTCGTTGAGGTATTTGGGTCCGATGTTGTGGAGGGCTTTGTAGGCATGGGTGAGAAGTTTGAAGGTCACTCTCTTCTCAACGGGGAGCCATTGGAGGTCTCGTAGGTGTTGGGTCATGTGTTCATGTCGTGGTGTCCCTAGGACGAGTCTTTCTGCGGCGTTCTGGATGGTTTGGAGCTTGTGCAGCAGGGTTCTGTTGATTCCGGCGTAGAGGGCGTTGCCATAGTCCAGTCTGCTGGTTATGAGTGCGTGGGTGGCGGTCTTTCTGCATTCGGGGGGTATCCTTTTGAAGGTCTTTCGGAGGATGCGAAGGCAGTTGAAGCTGGTGGAGGCGACGGAGTTGATCTGGCGGGTCATGGTGAGGGAGGAGTCCAGGATGATGCCAAGGTTCTTTGCGTGGTCTGTAGGGGTGGGTGGACTCCCGCGGGCAGGGGGCCACCAGGTGTTGTCCCAGGCCGAGTTGGAGGGTCCTAGGATGAGGACTTCGGTCTTCTCTGAGTAGAGCTTCAAGCAGCTGTCTTTCATCCAGCGCGCGATGTCCTTCATTCCTTCCTGGAAGCCGAGTCTGGTGTCTTCAGGGTTCTTTGTGGGGGAGAGGATGAGCTGGGTGTTGTCAGCGTATGAGACTATGCTGAGCCTGTGCTGTCTGACAATGGCAGTGAGGGGGGCCATGTAGATGTTGAAGAGCGTGGGGCTGAGCGACGATCCTTGGGGTACTCCCCAGTTGATCTCTGTTGGTTCGGAGAGGAAGGGAGGGAGTCTGATCCTCTGGGTTCTGCTGGAGAGGAAGGATCGGATCCAGTTGAGGGCGGTTCCTCGTATTCCCGCGTCGTGAAGTCTGGCTGTGAGCGTGCGGTTTGAGACGGAGTCAAAGGCTGCGGAGAGGTCTAATAGGATGAGGGCCGTGGTCTGTCCCTGTTCGAGTAGCATGCGGATGTCATCCGTGGCGGCGAGGAGGGCGGTCTCGGTGCTATGGTTGCTGGGGAATCCAGACTGGGAGGAGTCTAGGATGGAGTTCTCTTCGATGAAGGTGGTCAGCTGGGCGTTTATGAGTCTCTCTGTGACTTTGACAGCGAAGGGGAGCAGGGAGATGGGTCAGTAGTTTTTCAGGTCCGTCGGGTCGGCCGTGGGCTTCTTGAGGAGGGGCTTGACTTCCGCCGGTTTCCAGTCATCTGGGAAGATGCCGGACTTGAAAGAGGCGTCGATGGTCCGTCCTAGTTCGGGTGCGATGGCGGCGGCGGCCCTGTGGTAGATGTGAGGAGGGCAGGGGTCCGTGGGGGCTCCCGAGTGGGTGTTGTTCATGGTCGTGGTGACATGTTCCACCGTGGTGGGATTCCAGGTTCTGATGGTTGGCCGGTTGGCGATGGTGGGGAGGCGGGTCGTGTCCGGTGTTTGTTCGTTGAAGTTGTCCTAGATGGCCTTGATCTTGAGATGGAAGTAGGAGCTGAGCTTGTTGCAGAGTTCCTGGGATGCTGTGATGTCTGTGGCTTCGCTGGGGGGTTTGGTGAGTTGCTGTATGATGTTGAAAAGTTCTTTGGCGTTGGTTGCGTTGGTGTGGATCTTGTTCTTGATGAAGGTCCGCTTGGTGCCCCTTATTTGCCGGTGGTATTCCTTCTGGGCGTTCTTGTGGTTGTTCAGGTCTTCCGTGGTCTTACATTTACGCCAGGTTTTCTCGAGGCATCTGCAGGTGCGTCTGGCTTCTTGGAGTTCGGTGTTCAACCAGGCGGCCTTCGGTGGGCGTTGTTTAGCTGGGTGGCGGAGGGGGGTGAGATTGTCGGCGCAGCTGGAGATCCAGCGGTGGAGTTCTTTGGCTACGGAGTTGGCGTCAGTCGTGGCGCTGGGGGGGTCTAGGCGAAGGGTGGTGTTGAGGTGTTCCTCTGTGATCTTGCTCCAGTTCCATCGTGGCGGGCACAGGGGGTTTGGGTGCGGTGGTGGTATTGAAGGTGAAGTGTACACAGTGGTGGTCCGTCCAGAGGGGCTGCATGGTGTGGCTGAAGCAGATGTTTGTTCCTCCTGCGAAGATGGGGTCGAGGGAGTGTCCTGCTCTGTGCGTGGGGGTGGTGATGAGTATTGTGTAGGCTGTGCAGAAATCATCAACTACAAGACTAGCTATGTATGAAAGGTCAGCTCTGGACCTGCCAGTGAGGGCTGTGCTGAGCTCATCCCCTACAGATCAAACCCTATAGCGTCTGTATGACAGGTCGCCTGTGGATATATTTGTGTATGCTATGCAGAAATAGTCAACTACAGAACTAGCTGTGTGAAGTTGTGTATGAAAAGCTCTGAATCTACTAGCGAAGGCTGTGCTGAGCACATCACCTATAGATTTTAACCCATAGTGTATGTATGACTGGTCACCTGTGGGTTATATTTGTATATGCTGTGCAGAAATCATCAACTACAGAATTGGCTGTGTGAAGATGTGTATGAACGGTCAACTCTGGATCTACTACTGAGGGCTGCGCTGAGCGCATCACCTATAGATTTTACCCTATATTGTCTGCATGACTGGCCGCCTGTGGGTTATAGTGTGTAGGCTGTGCAGAAATCGTCAACTACAGGACTAGCCATGTATGAAAGGTCAGCTCTCGACCAGCCAGTGAGGGCTGTGCTGAGCTCATCCCCATACAGATCGGACCCCATAGCGTCTGTATGACTGGTCCCCTGTGGGGTATATTTGTGTAGGCTGTGCAGAATTCATCAAATACAGAACTAGCTGTGTGGAGCTGTGTAGGACCAGTCAGCCCAGCATCTTCCAGTGCAGGCTGCATCAAACTCATTACCAATACTTCTATATCTGTCGGTGTTGTGTGACTGGTCATATATGGATATACCCTCTGTAGTGTGTGCAACACTCACCCCTTCAAATCTACCTGTATGTGCTTTGTATGACTAGTCACCAATGGATATACCTGTGCAGGATGTACAGAACCTGATGCCCTATAGCTCTAGTGGTGTGTGCTTTTTATAACTGGTCATATATGGATATACCTGTGTAGGATGTATAGAACCCGATGCACGATAGTTCTAGCTGTGTGTGCTTTCTATAACTGGTCATATATGGATACACCTGTGTAGGATGTATAGAACCCGATGCCCTATTGCTCTAGCTGTGTGTGCTTTCTATAACTGGTCATATATGGATATACCTGTTTAGGATGTATAGAACCCGATGCCCTATTGCTCTAGCTGTGTGTGCTTTCTATAACTAGTCATATATGGATATACCTGTTTAGGATGAATAGAACCCGATGCCCTATAGCTCTAGCGGTGTGTGCTTTCTATAACTGGTCATATATGGATATACCTGTTTAGGATGAATAGAACCCGATGCCCTATAGCTCTAGCGGTGTGTGCTTTCTATAACTGGTCATATATGGATATACCTGTTAAGGATGTATAGAACCTGATGCCCTATAGCTCTAGTGGTGTGTGCTTTCTATGACTGGTCATATATGGATGTACCTGTTTAGGATGTATAGAACCCGATGCCCTATAGCTCTAGCGGTGTGTGCTTTCTATGACTGGTCATATATGGATGTACCTGTTTAGGATGTATAGAACCCGATGCCCTATAGCTCTAGCTGTGTGTGCTTTCTATAGCTGGTCATATATGGAAATACCTGTGGAGGATTTGCAGCACTCATCCCTACAGGTCTAGCTCTGTGTATTTTATGTGACTGGCCATCTATGTACATACCTGTGTACGCTGTGTAGAATGTATGCATACAGACTGTCTGTGTGTACTTTGTATGACTGGTCACCAATGGATATATATGTGTAGGCTGGGCAGAACTCGTCCCCTACAGGTCTAGGGATGAGCAGCTGTGTCTGATTTGGTGAGCTAAGGATATAGAACTGGGGGCCCTGCAGAACTCTACACTGTGTGGAAATCATCACCTATAGATCTCCTTGCACTTGGGTGTGCCAAACACATCACCTATAAATTTACCTGTGTGGGGCTGTACAGAACTCACCAGCTAAAGTCCTATTTCAGTTGGAGGTGTGGTGTGCAGAACTCCTCTTTTATAGCTATACCACTGTGGGACTTCACAGAGCTCATCACCTACAGATTCACCAGTGTGGGGCTGTGCAGAATTTATAGCATATAGTTGCACAAGTATGAAGCTGCACAGAGTGCTTCACCGATATTCTTACACTTTTTCGGAGCTCATCATCTATAGATGTCCTTGTGTGGACTGTGCAGAGCCTGTCACCTACAGATGATCGTGTGTGAGACATTGGAGAGCCGATCACCTATAGATGATCTTGAGTAAGACATTGGGGAGCCAATCATCTATAGATGATCTTGTGTGAGACACTGGGGAGCCGATCATCTTTAGATGATCTTGCGTGGGGCTGCGCAGAGCTGATCATCTTTAGATGATCTTGCGTGGGGCTGCGCAAAGCTGATCATCTTCAGATGATCTTGAGTGGGGCTGCACAGAACTGATCATCTTTAGATGATCTTGCGTGGGGCTGCGCAGAGCTGATCATCTTTAGATGATCTTGCGTGGGGCTGCACAGAGCTGATCACCTATAGATGATCTTGTGTGGGGCTGCATGGAGCTGATGACTTACAGATGATCTTGTGTGGGGCTGCACAGAACTGATCTCCCATAAATGATCTTGTGTGGGGCTGCATGGAGCTAATCACTTACAAATGATCGTGTTTGGGACGGAGCAGAGCTAATTATCTATAAATGATCTTGTGTGGGACTGTTCAGAGCTCATCGTCTATATATGATCTTGCATGGGGTTGCACAGAGCTGATCACCTATAGATGATCTTGGGTTGGGCTGCATGGAGCTGGTGACGTACAGATGATCTTGGGTGGGACTGCGCAGAGCTCATCATTTTTAGATGACCTTGTGTGGGGCTGTGCAAGCTCATCCTCCATAGATGATCTTGTGGGGGGGCTACGCTGAGTTTATCATCTATAGATAATCTTTTTTGGAATTGTGTAGAGCCCGTCACTTACAGATGATCTTGCATGGGGCTGTGCAGAGTTCATCTATTGATGATACTGTGAGGGACTGTGCAGAGTGGATCACTTGTAGATGATTTTCTCTGGGGCTGTATAGAGCTGAACATCTATAGATGATCTTGTGTGGGGCTGTGTAGAGCCCGTCACCCACAGACACATCAATGTACACAGGACAGAGCGGATCCTCTGTCTCAGCCTCGGATAGGGGATGCATTCACCAAGTCTCACTGGTGCCCACATTTGGCGTCCTTAATGTGTTTCTGCGACATACCTAAAAGACAATCTGACTCCCTGCCCACTGGTGCTCGGTCCAACTGAGTGAGTGACCCTTCTTGGGTGTTGTTGTTCACCTTGCTACTACAGGGCAGCATCACCTGTGAGCTGTAAGTAGACTTTTCGACACATGAGAGTATAGGTTCCCTACAGGGCGGCTCCACATTGGTCAGAGCACTTCCTGGTTTTCGTCCTTTTCTCTTGTGTATTTTCCCACCTATCATCTCGCCCTAAAACATCTCTGGCCAGTGTATGGAATCACCACAGAGTCGGCCAAGGCCCCACTACATGATTGGACTCCCTCAAACTGCAGAGAACCTAAAGCAACTCCCTTTACTAGATCCTGGATAAAGGAAACCATAGAATCCGGAAAATATAAAAAAAATAGGGTGTGCTCTCAGATGAGCCTGAAAACTGCTCACGACCGGCCAAGTGTGCTGCCTGAACTCCACGTGTATCACTGAATAGGGTAACTTTGGCGCGTCTGCGCTTCACGTGCCCGCCATAAAATCAAGCAGTGAGTCAGTGTGAGCAGAAGCGGGAGCCAAGGTGCCCAGATGTGCCAACATCTGCTCCATGGAGCTGTAAAAGCCAGTTCACAATCAAGCTGACCACAGCTTCCCCTCCAGGGCCCTTCTGTGGAACAACTCTGTGGCCCTCGTCACAGGGGCCATTTAAGAGCCTCATTGTTGCCCATCCCAGAAAGACCATTAATGGGTATCCTGCTAATTCTGGAACAGACTTATTAAGGGGGTGACATGTTTGTGGGGAATGTGTTGGAGTTGGTGTTTCCGCACCAGTTCTTGCACGTTTTCCTTTGGAGTTTCACACAGAGATGTTTGCTCTTTCAACCCATGAACTCTCTTTGTGAAAACCAAAATGGTGCGGTTCTGGTGGGTCTCTTGTAATCAACACATAGCTCTGTTCTGGGGGATGCAGGAAAGGAGTTTTCCTACAAAGAGAAGTAAAATGATCCACAATATCTGGGCTTGGTAATCTAAGATGTGTAAGTGCTACACCTGGGTAAAGACTGAGGGCAAAAGTGAAACCCGGTCCCTGCCTCACCCCTTCAGTACCCCTGGGGGATCATACAATACTGTTCTTAGCCAGGGCCTGGTTCAGAGCAGCAAACCTGGGTGCAGGACACACCCGGCTACACGCAGAGCCCAGGGCAGACAGGGCACCCACCGCCCTTTCCCTCCCCCTCCCCCTTCCCCTCCCCAAAAGGATCACAAACAGCCCCAGGCCTGTGATGGCTGTGCCCAGGGCTGTGTAAGCCCCCCATCACCTAGAGACAGCCAGAGGTCCGAGCCAGGAGCTGGGCCTGGGTCCATGAACCCTCCCACCCCTGCCATCCTTCACTCAGATACTGAAACAGCCCCAGGGTTAGAGCAGTGCATGGTGGGGCTGTATGCCCTCTCCCTCCTCACCCACATGACAGCAAGGAGGTGAAGACACACTCCGCCCAGCCCAGCCTGCCACTCTCTGCCCCTCCTGCCCCCAGCCCTCTACCCCTGACTCCACGACCCCCCTGAAGCTACGCCCCTGGCCCTGCCTGCCACTCTCTGCCCCTCCTGCCCCAGCCCTCCACTCCTGACTCCATGACCCCCCTGAAGCTACGCCCCTGGCCCTGCCTGCCACTCTCTGCCCCTCCTGCCAAGGCTGTCCAGGGGGGCCACGTAGGGGACCCTCCAACAGGGCGGCCGCCTTAGTGCCACAGGAAGGCACAGAAGTCTGCGGACTAGGCTCCCTGGGCTAGGGACTAGGGGGTCTGCTGGCCGCGTCACTTCCAGCCGTGGGAGGGGGACAGGGGTACAAAAGCCTTCCCCCGCCCACTGTACGGTCTCTTGACCGCTACCCCTCTCGCTGTTTCGGACGTGTCCCCAGGATCCGCTTTTATTTGCGGTGAGTGCTGTGCCTCCCCCCCCCCCCCAAGGTTGGGCGGCTGTGCCTGGCCCCTGCCGGGGTTGCGGTCCCCCATGGGGGGGGAGACAGCTCCCGGGGGACAAGGGTAGATGCACCCCTCCCCGGGTCGTGGCCGGCGCTGTGGCCGGGGAGTGGGCATTTAAGTAAATTCAGGCCAGAGCAATTTGTAGGCACCGGCCGGGACCCGGCCCGACTTGGGCCCCTGGGTCGCCGCAGCTGCTGGTCACCGGGGCTTTCGCCCGCATGGTCTCGGGGTGGGGGGGGAACAGCGAGCCTTCGGAGCCTCCCTCCTCCCTCCGTGTATTGCCTGCCGGTAGCTCCCACCACGCAGGGGGATGCGGCCCCCGCCAGCAGGCCACCTTCTGGGCCCTGACCCCCACGCCTGCTTTTGCCTACCTCCCATGGGATAGAGGCACGGGTTTCCACTCCAAAGGGGTGGAAGGAGCACGACGGGGCTGTGGCGTGTGGGGAGGGGGGGTATGCCCACCGGTTTGCGGTCGCGGCTGGTCCCACCCGGCAGGGACAGACAGAGCAGACCGGGCCTTCGCACCCTCCCCCAGCCCCATGTCTTACCCAGATGGTCCGCGGCGCTTTCCCTGGTAAAGCAGGCTCCGCCCACTGCGTGCTCGGGGCGCCTGCAGCCGCTCATCTCCTCCATGCCACCTTCCCGTCCCGTGAGTTTCCCGGGATGAGGGAGACCCCCCCCCTCGGGGCATGCCATGTACAGTCATCGGGGGGGTGTAGGGCGGACGGAGGCCATGAGCATCGGGTTATTAGGAGCGGGCCCCGGCCGGTCTGGCCACTTTGGGTGTTTGCGGGGGTGGTCCAGCGATGCACGCTCGGACGGGTCCTTGCACATGACTGTAGGAGGGAGGCGCTCCGTGTATCCCTGCCTTACGAGGCAGTGACACACGCTACCCCTGCCTTCCCGGCGTGGCTGGGCAGGCAACGGAAGCTGTTTTCACGAGTTGCTTTCAGGTCCGCCAGTAGTTAACGTGTACAGTGGCATTTATGGTCGTCTAGCGCCCTTCCCACACCGTCCTTCTGCATTGCATCCTCACGTGGGACCTGGGGTAGGCATACGGCATGTTGGTGCGGCGGGAGCTCCGCATCGGGCCGCGGTCATGCTCAGGCTCTCGACTTTGAACATGATACATGTAGTGTGTGGGGTTTACAAGTCATGCTAAGTTAATATAATTTTAGGCAGTCACCTTTCGCCGGTGGGGAAGGGGGTGTTTTCCTTGGGGGATATTTTATTTCCAAGGATATCGCCTTTGTGTGTGTGCTACGCCAGATGCTGGCGCCTAATGAGGTAAGGTGACTACATGCTGGTTGTGGCCAACAGTAACTTCGGTCACGTCAAGTGGGCACCTAGTAAGGTTCAGGGCGGAAATGGAGCAGTGCAGTCCTGTACTGCCCTATTCCTGTACATCCCTATTGGAAAACACGGGCCTGATAAGTCCGGGACTGCGGGTTCGTGTCCCAGCGGGAGTGGCGCGTGGTCATTGTGAAACTCTTCATTCCGCCTATACCAGCGGGACCTCAGGCGCGTCCTGGGTGGCCATCTGCTTTGTTGCGAGCGTAGTCGTGACGCCCCCTACGTTTCGGCTGTCGCTTCGCGAGGCGAACGAAGAGAAGGGGTATTGCATTTGGTCAGTGACCTTTGCCCTTCTAGTGTTAAGCCCCTAGATAAACAGGCGTTTTGACTTTGGACGTTCCGGACCCTTGGCTGCTGGCGTCGGCTTCTGCGGACTTGTCCCCTTCGGTCAGCAGGCATTAGACCCCATAGAATTCAGCGATACCTACCCACCGCTAACGACTTGGCTTTGCCAGCAGGGTGTATGTGGGTAGGGGGTGCTGAAATCAGATCTCAGCAGCTCCAGAGTTTTCGGACCAAGTTGGCGGGCGAGAGAGCGTGACTGAGAGTAGAACGTGCTGGCCGAGGGTCCAGTCAATGTTGGAGCAGTGTTGGATAAGTAATGTTTACGTCATGTTGAACGCACTGCCAAGTATATTAGCGGTTGTATTCGGCTGCTCATGCTTCGCCAGGCAAAAAGTGAAGGGGAAGGTTTGAAAGGGATGATAATTTCAAAAGGTTATAGTTTAGAAGTGAAGCGTGTCCCCTGGAAGAACTACGGTGCCCCGTTAGTCCTACGGGCGGTTGTGGGTCTGAGCAACCGGGGGCTGCCTGGAACGCTCCGCCCACCTGTTGGGGGGGCGTGAGTAAGGGAGTGGACAAGCGGTCCACTGATGGGAGAGGTGGCCTCTCCCAATAATTGGTAACCACCGATTGGCGACGGCCACGGTGCAATTTGGCTCATCAGACGGGCAGGCGGCATAGGGGCTGGCCTGCCCTGGGATCGCCCGTAAGATAACCCACCATGTTGGCATATTGGTTATGCAAATAAACCTGCAGCAAATTTCTCCACTAAAAAGGTGTCGTGTGGTTTATTTATGTATGTTGCTGTATGAGAACTGAGTGTTGCTGATATTGGCACTATGTCCCAGCACTCTACCCCTGACTCCAGGACCCCCTGCTGAGACTTTCAAGCTGCTGAGAGCACGCAGAAGCTCTCGCTGGATGCGCCCCAGGCATGAGGGAAACTATCCTCTAATGGGTGGGCAGTCATTTCCCATTCTGGGGACAAAACTCGGCACCAAATTCTGGTAAACTCATAATGAGCAACTGAAGTCAGTTCTCTGTGATTAATATGTAAGGTAAAACGAAGGATAGAACGAACGGAAGAGGAAAAAATAAGACTGGAAGCAAGAAAGGAAAATCTAAAAAGAAACACTAAAAAAGGGCATCGTGGGTGGGGGTGAAATGATGGGCAAGAGGAGTGTATATCCTGTACCAGAAAAACATCACCAGCTTGAAAAAATGAACAGACAGCAATGATCTGTAATGGTCTGTAAGTCTGCTAGGAAAAAAACCCTCTGTTTGTTTTTTAAAAAAAGGAAACAAATTTAATATTGTTTTGCAAATATATAAACTGGATTAGGCAAACCTATCGGGCCTGAATGCACTGTGCAAACCATGAATAGATACATCTATTAATGCTTAAAAGGCACTGTGAGAGCTCAGCACTTCTGCATGTCACTTATGTTGTGTTCTTTCCCTTTTCAGCACACTCGCTGAAGTGCTATATGTGTCCTGTTACCACTGGGAGCTGCAACACTCAGAACACCTGTGAAGCGGGGGCAGATAAGTACTGCTCCTCAGTGTCCGCCACAACAGGTAAGTGAGGTCTGACCCCGCCCTTATTGAATTTACTTCCAGCAGCTAACAAATCTTGGAAACGAAATATTAATCCCACCAAAAAACTGGTAGAAATGTATCCTGGGAATCACCTTAGAAGACAAACTCAACATGGCGGCACAGGTGAATGCAGTCAGCTCCTCCCACTTACACATGCTACGCATCCTCAAACAAATCTTCAGATGTATGCCCAGTAGCACTAAATATACTGCCCCTCAAGCCCTGGTCACCAGCACACTTGACTACGGCAACGCAGTGTATACCAGAATCCCCAACCACCTCATCCACCGTCTTCAGACCATCTAGATCACCGCTGCTAGATAGGTCCTAGATCTCCCACGGCTCACTCACATCACACCTTAGCTCAGAGTTCTCCAATGTCTGCTGATACACAAACAATACCAGTTCCAATCCTCACACATGCATACAAGGCACTGCACAACATTGGACCAGCCTACCACAAT
This sequence comes from Calotriton arnoldi, assembly GCA_963921515.1. NCBI lineage: Eukaryota > Metazoa > Chordata > Amphibia > Caudata > Salamandridae > Calotriton > Calotriton arnoldi. The sequence goes on along the minus strand of CAWUFW010017161.1, from coordinate 151,543 downwards.
TCACACCGTCACTTCCACCAGTCCAGCAGACACCTACACTCTGCCTCACTCTCTCTCGCACATGCCACTTGCATCTGCAAAACCAGAACAGGAGGCCTAGCCTTCTCCTACCTCACACCCTGTGGAACACCGCCCTCTACACACGACGGCCTCCTCCTCGCTCCTTGAATTCAGCAAGAAGCTGAAGACCTGGCTCTTCAACTAACACCCAGCAGAAGACCTCCACGCGTGCTCCAGCACCTGGATACCCCTTGGGTGATAAGTCACACTTTACAAATCCTGATTACATAACATTATTTTGTAATATTCTGATTTTTTTTTTTTTAATATACTTTTCAAATATGCCTGCAGCGAAAGCTTCTCATTCTTGCACAAACATTCTTCTGAAAAAAAGTGTTTTAGCTAAATATTTTTTATTTGCATTAACTAAATAAAGCAATAAATAAGAGTTTTATCCTCAGGACAACCTATTTTTCTTTTTTTACACCAACAAACAAAACAATTCAAGAAATACCACTGTATTTATTAGTTTTTTTTGTAGAATTTTAGGAAATTAATGAAAGTAAACAGCTGCAGTTTTGTACAATCATAAACGCACAGAATCTTTAGCTATAAATGTTAATGAATGACCAGAAAGATATGTGCAGGAGCACATCTTGTGAAGAACAGCTTTCTTTAGGTTGAAGAGACTAAATTTAGCTAGCAAAATTTAGGGTGCACACTCATTTTAAATTAAAGATGTTGAATCTCGATTTTTCAAAGTTGCAATGTTTCCAGTGTTTTATTTGACTTTGCCAAAGTTAGCCTTTTATCCCACTGACCAGTTCAGTGCGTTTATTTTCGAGCTGATAGAATCCACCCAAAGCCCAATAAAAGCCACAAAGTGAAATTCACTCTGCCTAACGCAGGCCCCTGCAGCCCATGCAGTGCAGGGTGCCACAAAACCTCTGGGGGGCCCCTAATCCTTCAGGTGGCCCCCATTGAGCCCAAGACCAATGAATATCTGTGGGATTTGGGAGACTCATGGGCCCCTCATCACATTCTGCTGGTGGAGGGGCTCCATCATTTTGTGTTACGCCACTGTCCGATGAGGCTGGTAACAAGACCTGCCAGTCCAATAGAACTTCACAGTTCTGCATACCTCTGCAGATCCAAACGCTGTAAACAATGCGTCATATTTACAAGGTGACGCATCTAGGCAGAGTCATCACCTCGTAAAGCCCTGCGCCACATTAAACCTGCGTCGGGTATAATCATGTATGCAGGGTGGGTGTTCCCCCTCATAAAAGCCTCATAGAAGTGGGGCATTGAAATCTATGAGATTTCACTGCGACACTTCTAGGACTCCACTGCGTTAAAACCTTACTCCTGCCTCATGGCAGGTGTAAGGGTGACGCACTGCAATGGGAATAGGCCTACCCCATGCATTGCTGGAGTTGCGGCATGCTTGCGACACAACTCCAGCAATGCATGACTTTTGCGCCGACCGATGTGTCAGGATTCCTGACGTATATGTCATTCCTTGTGACATGGAGAGCCGTACATTAAATACGGCACATGCTTAGTTTCCCAATGAGCGCGCAGTGAAAACTGTTGCATCGCTGTTTTATTGCAGCGATGCAACCGTTTTCATAAATGAGGCCCTGAGTATTAACGGAGGGAACTGGTATAGGAATTACCAATCTATCTATTTACTGAAATAAACAAAATTAAACGGAAGCTTTGATTGTCATTTAAGATGTCATTTGAGATGTCTTTAGTGATGTCATCAATGCTATAATTCATGTGTGAGGTCATAAACTTTGTATTAGGGGATTCACGTTATGATTAGCTTACCTAACCATAAATGGGGAATTTCTGTGGTTTTTAGGTTTTGTTTTGTAACCATAACTTCACTTTGTTTTTTCCATTGTTTTTCTAAGGTTCATTTGAACATATAATAAAGTTGTATAACCAAAGATAGCCATAATTATGCTTTAATGTTCTTTTTTAAATTATATTACTGTTCCTTGCACTAATTTATTTCCTGCCAACCACCACAGGGGTTGGCCATGTGGGCTGGCCACGGCAGGGGCTAGCCAGGGGTTAAACCAACCTTCAGGTGGTGTCCCAGCCTTTTTGTTCTTTTTGTTCTTTGGGGGTCCTTATGGAACCGTCCCACCTGCTCCAGGTGTTAGGGCATTCTCCTTCTGTCCCCTTTTGACTCTTTTTAATCAACTTTTCAGGACTCAACTGAAGTTCTGAGTCTTGTAAAGTTGTCAACAACAGATTTTAATCCGTGTGGCGAGCCAGAAAGAGGTTCAGGTTATTTGGACTTCATACGCGGAGGTGTGAAATATGGATAATTCGTTTCCATGCATCAACTCAGAAAAGTACGGCAAGTTCTACAACTGGCACATCTGTCATTTATTTATTTATTCTATTTATTTATATTTTTATACAAAATGTAACCTCACATCGGTTTTTGACACGAGGATGCATTTGCACTAAAAAAATTGCATAAAAGCATAAACAACAGCCACTCATGGTCTGCTTTTTGGCATTATTCCTGCGATCATCTGCTATAATTTGTCCAGCAATAGCAGCATGATAATGTGGCGTGGCATAATGGTTTAATTTCAGGATGTTTGAATAATGAGATACCTGTGATTATACAAATCCCGCCGATAAAAACAACATTGTGCCCGGGCCTAATCTTATGAGACCAAAATGGCTGTCAGGGGGAGAGCCCCCTTCTCCAATCAGGTTAGATTTTTGTTAATTATGGGGTCAAGGTTCCCTTGCCTTTCATATTAATGGTCCTGTTATTGCTATGGTTTACTCTTCATTTCCACAGAGTGATGCTCATTTCTCGAAAGCTACACAAGCCTTCTACATGGAGCCAACACAGGCGCTTGCGTGCGTAAAGTTCTACTTACATGCCAAGTTTGGTGTAATTCTGTTCAGCCATTTTGTTTCTATTGAGGCTCATAGAATCATATTGGTATTAAAATGAGAAATAGGACTTCAAGATTCCCCTTTTTTTGTCCCACACTTGACGGATCAGCATGAAACCTGCCATCAGGAGCCTTAAGTGGGTGTATTTTTAAAAATGTTTTGTGACAATTCATCATCATCAAAAATGATTATTTTGGGAACAAGCCCATAAAACACACAATAAAAGATAAAAGGATTTTTATAAAATATGTTAAAATCAGAATTCATAGACAAAGTGCACAATGAGTAAAGCAGCAATTAAATCCCCCAAAAATCCATGAGGCACAATGATACAAATACAGGAACAGCTGAGGGGGACATGCCAATGAAGGTAATATTTGGGCCGGGGAGGAAAACCGATACCACGGAACACGTTATATCATTTGATTCACAACCATAAAAAATAACAAAAAACACCTGTTATGCAATAAGTTCAATAGAGAGGCATCCTATCATGCTGGAAGAGTAATCTTACTTCAATGACAATAGAACAACATCAAGTCCACTCTTGGTTTTATAAATTAGGCAATCAGAATGGAACGCCCAATCTAGGCAAGCCAGAGTTTATATCTCGGGGCCAGGACAAACGTGGTACTCAAGTCAACATAAGCGACGTAAACGAGGTCTTCAGAGAGGGCCAGATACTTCCATCTTATAAGGTTCAGACAAAAGCCCTGATCAATAGTGCTCATCTTTGGACGAAGCCCTGCTTGGAAGGGGGACAGGACCACCCCCTCATCCAACCGGTCCTGTAGCCTAGATAGTCTTTGAACTTTTGCAGGTTATCAATCAGGTGATTGGGCTGTAATTGCTTGGGGATGTTCTGTCTCCCTTCCTAATAATAGGGATTGTGTCTGTGACTAACCGTGAAGGGGGGATACTATCGCCCTCAGTGATTTTATTTGAGAGGGATTAATGTACAGGCCCCAAACTGTAGGTTCCGATCAGTATAGATCCCCAGGGACGTTGTCAGGATCTGGTGTTGTGCCATAGCAAAGAGAATTAATAGCCAGGAGAGCGTCCTCTAGAGAAAATTTAAGAAAAGTCCCGGGGCTGTATGAATCTTTTATCTCGGTGGCCCTACGTGAAGCATGTTGAGGGGAGGCTGCACATAGACCTGTGAAGTGCTCGAGCCAAAGTAAAGGTTGGGCCGAGGCTTCAAAGGGGCTAAAAGATTTCATGTCACCATGAGAAAGTGTCTACCAGAATAGTCTTTGGGCGGTGGTTTTTGCGGTGTCTAACAAAGCTAACCAGCCTGAAACTATCCATGCCTGTTTACAAGAGGAGGTGATGGACTTCTAAGAGGCTCAGTTATGCCTGATCAAATTGCGATCACCTAATTTGATAAACCTGATTAATTGTTGCTTGGTTCAGTGGCACTCATTATTATACCACGCGGGAGCTTGCTGTACCCTACGGGGGAAACATCCTTTACCCCGCATGCGCTACTACGCATGCCATTTACCCCATGTTTTTTACTCCGCAAAATTTTGACAACACAGGGCTTTACAGCGCAAACTATTACAACGCATTCCCCAAAGTAACACCCCGGTGGAGTTAGAATAGTAAACTGCGTTGTAATGGGGAATGCATTGTAATGGATTGTGTTGTAAAGCCCTGCATTGTAAAATATTTTGCGGTGTAAAAAATGCGGGGTAATGGCACGCAGAGTAAAAGTGTGCGGGGTAAAGTGTCCTATTCACCCTACGGTCGTGCGTTTAGTGCGTAGGGTATGAAAAGCTTTGTACAGAGCTATAAGTAGCCTACTCATAGGTATGTCTTGCAAAGCATAGCTGGCAAATGGGCTGAATGGTCATTAAATGTGGTATATGTCTGTGTCAATGGCTCGATAGTATAGCAAACCTTAGACCGTTTGACTGCCTTCCTATTGTTGGAGAGTGGCAGTGTTAATCAGAGCAGTGAACTGGGCTTGTCTTGAGTAATTGGTCGTTCAATGACAAGACCAAAGCGCGATGGTCTCTCTCTTCTCGTGTGGTGATTGCAAAGTCTCATGGTAGGTGCCAACGATCAATGTCCAGTAAAATATCACCAATACTGGATTTTCTGGCTAAACCCTCTTTTAAAAGTAAAAGCCGGTGGACTAACATTGTCAGATCTGAAGCTACAGCCCGTCCTCCATTGGACAGGGCCAATCATAAAATGCGGAGCCCCACTGCGGACCAAGATCCTAAAGGTAGGGCCCCCAGTTTCTACGTTTCTTGGCTTCATCTTCATCCTCGGTGATAGTGAATAGACCTTCCAGCGGATCAAAGGTCGTATTAAAGTCACCTGCTATTACTATGGAAGCTTTATCTGTCGCTTCTGCTGGGTGGTGGGCCGAAGATGGTGGGGGATTCTTTATTGCCACTCATACAGCGATTATATATATTATACGCATTAAATCTACTCCCACTCTGGCTCCTTACATGATTGATGTCACTCCTAGTGATGGAAACCCCTGGTAGGTTCCAAATCCAAACTATTAAACCACCTGATGGGCGACCCTCCTGAGAGGGCACTGCTTCTGTACTATAGTTTGTATGACCGTGACAAAACCCCTTTTCCAATGCCCAGGTTTCTTGCTGTATAGCCACATCGAAGCTGATGATGAAAGAACCCCAAACTAGATCCTGCGATTCCCCTCTTGCACCAGCGATGTTCCACGATGACATTTTTAGATGACCAAACCCATCATCAGTGCCTCTCATGACATCGTCAAAGTCTATCGCCAAATGAGGTTGGGTGGGCTCTCTAGGAGTTGTGCTGATTGGTTGATGAATAAGCACAATCTTGTGTTCAGCTCGCCCCTTTGGACCAGTTTGGGGTCCTTGCACGGACTCCTAATAGTAGTTAAGGTAGAAGTATCCAGACAGTCAGTAAACGCTGCAGTTGGGGAGATAAGAGATAAGCAATCCCCACCAGGTCCTGCACATCTAACCTGGGCTTCTATTGGAATTCTATAACGCATATTAGCAAGCCCATTATCGCCGTTTTAGCGGCAGTTTCCTGCCGCTAAAACGGCGATAACGCCAGTCTTGCTAATATGCCCCACAGTTCCCAATTTTGAAACCAACCCCATTACTGCAAATGAAAATTTAATTAACTGGTTAGAAGCATCACTTGATAATATTTTACCAAAAAAACTGATCAATAATAAAACTGGACCTAAACAAAACACATGGTATACACCTAATCTCAGGGAATTTAGACAATCCAGCAAAAAATTGGAAAGATTATGGAGAAGATTCCCCTCTGCAATGAATAAAAGTAATTATCGAGAGGCCATAAAGACCTATAAAACAGAAATAAAGGCAGCTAAAGCTCTCTATTATGAGGAAAAAATTACCCTGGCGGCGAATTGTCCACGGGAAATTTTCCGAATTGCCAAATCTCTTCTTACCCCTCCTGTGCCTCTTACTACTTTCACAGATATCCCCAACTGGTGTAACGAAATGGCAGAATTTTTTCTCCAATAAAATACAAGCCATTTATAACTCTTTCCCCAAGTGATGGCCCCATATATCTCATTGTCACCTGATGAGACAGCCAAAGAGGGAGACCACTTATTGGAGGTCATTCCCCCTTGGACCTGCCCTCTTTCAAGGACTCCTCAGTCAGCTTAAGTCTGGAGCACCGTCAGACGTCGCTCTCCCAACATTCTAAATTTGATCTCTGAAACAGTATCCCCGGTGGCTCTAAACGTGATAAATGCTTCCTTAGTAACTGGAATAGTGCCTTCTCAATGGAAACAGGCCATGGTTAGAGCACTTCTAAAAAAACTAACTCTGACCCTGAAGTACTCTCTAACTACCGCCCTATCTCTTTATTACCAGGGATTGGGAAATTGGCTGAGAAGCATGTTAATCGCACTCTCACCTCCTTCCTTGAAGACAACACCCGTCTCCATCCTTCACAGAATGGATTTAGACCACAGCATGGTACAGAAACTGCACTATTGATAGCAGTGGAAGAACTACGGAAAATCTTAGATGGAGGAGGCTGCGCTGCGCTCATTCTGTTGGACCTTAGCGCAGCCTTCGACACGGTAAACCATCAGCTGTTGATTCAAAGACTGAGGAGGATAGGAGTAACAGGAATAGCATTAAAATGGCTGCAGTCCTTCTTAGAGGATAGATCGTTCGTTGTTTTTGAAGAAGGAATTACCTCTAAACAAATGCCCCTTAGATGTGGAGTTCCTCAGGGCTCCTCCCTGAGCCCCACTCTATTTAATATAAATATGAGTTTGTTAGCAGACATAGTTACACCGTTCGACATTCAAATTGTCACCTACGCAGATGCCACCCAGTTGGTTGTTGCTCTCAATCAACAGGAAAACACAGGCTCTAAATTAGCCTTATGCCTTGAAAAGGTGTCTAGCTGGATGGATGAATCCTATTTAAAGCTGAATGGAGCTAAAACGGAGCTCATGTTGTTGGGCAATTCCACCTTGTTGAGTATAGATGCCTTCTGGCCTAGCTGTCTGGGGACACCCCCCTCCCCAAAGCCCCTGATCAAGAGTCTAGGTGTATGGTTAGACCAAAAACTGGACTTTAAAGAACAAGCTGGTAAGGTGGCAGCTTGCTGCTTTGGGATCCTTAGAATGCTAAGAAAGATCCTCCCTCTGCTACCCCCCTTGGCTAGAAAGCTACTGGTTCAAGCTTTGATTTTGTCTCGTCTGGACTATGCTAATGCCCTTTATTTGGGAGCACCACTCACTACAATAAAAAAATTACAGATAGTCCAAAACTGCGCTGCACGTTTGCTTTCGAACACTCCCAAACGCCTATCTGCCAAGCCGGCACTGGCATCACTCCATTGGTTGCCCATACAGGATAGAGTCCAGTTTAAGGCTCTATGTATTATGCATAAAGCATTTTCAGGCAAATGCCCTCCCACTATCAGAGGTATTATCCAACCTTACCACCCCAAGAGATCTTTAAGATCTGATAATAAACAACTGGCAGTAGTTCCAAAAATAAAAAGAACTCGAAGCGGAGGACGTCGTTTTTCATTCAATGCCGCAAAGTTGTGGAACCATCTACCTACCGTTATCCGCTTGCAATCCAACCATTCGATTTTCCGAAAGCAACTTAAAACGTATCTGTTTCCTTAGGACTGCTTGTAGTGGGAACCGCAACGCTATTAGCGCTGGGATGCTCTCGAGTAGCCATGTGCTTTAGAAATGCCTTTCCATTCCATTCCATAAGAGATAAGCAATCCCCACCAGGGCCTTCAGATGATTCTTTATATCTTGTACCAATCTTTCAAACATTCCCAAAGTTATTTTAAAAACAAAAATGTCTTTTCAGTTCACACTCCGACCTAAGGATGACTATGCATCTGATACAGTTGCCTGTGCAGTGCACATATACATATTGATTTTGTTCGACAAATCTGCACAAAATTTAGCAAAACATGTAGCTCGCTTCGTAGTATTTTCAAATATAATACGATTCACCTGGGGGCCACAGTAATAATGTAAGCCGATTCACCAAGAGGGAGACAGTTAATAGGGTAGATGAAAAATTGTGTTCATTTGGTATTAACTGTGATTCTCTTTCACAAATCTACACCAAATTTGGCAAAGCTTACCATGTTTAGTTGTCTGTTGGCATGTCAAGTTTTATGATAATCACTGAAGAAAGAGCAAATGTAAAGAGGGGAGTGAAAGATCTTTGATGGGCTGATAATTGTGGAGTCTTATCACCACTTTGCAGGACATTTGGCAGACCCTTATGTTTAGAATACTCTCCATACGTTGAGGTTCTTAGAGATCCATCAAGGAGGGGCTGAGTTAAATGGGGTGGATTAAAAAGTGCTCAGTGCAGGAAACTCAGGTCTTCGGCAGATCGGGCCAAGGGGGCAAAGTTAAAGGTGGTCAAAACAGCTTTGATTCCTAATATCTTTGGTGCTGTGTCTTGGCCTGCAGAAAGGTGGCAGACCCTTCGCATGTTTACCGTGCTCGTGGTGCATTGGGTCACATGCAAATCCATCAAGAGCGGGCACAATAAAATGTACATTTGAAAATACCTTACGTCCTGGTTAATCAGTGTAGGAGAGTAGGATCTGCTTCACATGGGTACCCCCACTTTTTGCTGATGCTTCACTGTTTTTCGACATTAGTCTGGCTGGGGCCCTGCTAATCAGAACCCCAGCCTAGCTGCTTCCTCTCTAAAATGGTTTCCATGTGCCTTAGGCACATCTCTGATTGGGATCTGGAGTGCCCTTATAAGTCCCTAGTATATGGTATACTATGTACCAAGGGCATAGGTACCTCAGAGGCCTGCCAGGGGCTGCAGCATGTATTATGCCACCCCTGGAAGGCCATCCAAACTGACACCACAGGTCTGCTACTGCAGCCTGGGTAAGGTGGTGCATGCACCCCTTACTGTGATATAGGTTACCTATATCACGGAACTACATACACACATATAAACCTATAAGTCACTCCTAAGGCAGGCCTTATCAATCCTAAAGGCAGAGTGCATGGTTCCTATGTGAGAGGGTGCCCCTGCATGAGCAGGGCCCCTCTGCAGCGTTCGGAGACCCTCTCTGATGCTGTTTGTAGTGCAGCCTGACCATATACTCTTAAGCGCATTATATCCTCGCGGTAAAATGCTAACTTTGGAATGGCTGCACCTAAACATGTCGTGTTTGGTGTCAAACATCTTGGAATACTACCCCCCGCCAATCCTGGTGGCGGGGGTAGCATTCCACCCTTCTAGAGGGAAAGACATGTTAACTCTGACTAGTCCGGTAACTTCTTTCCAGAGCCCTGGCATCACAAAATGGATGCTGCTGCCACAGACACGAGTCTGGCCTCCTGCTGCTGGACGAAACTCCGGCAGGGGAGGCCTGGACAATAGGTTTCCTGTCCCAGGGAGGTGTGACCACCTCCCCAGACAGGACAATGTGTATTGGGGCTGGGCGGGAGCACTTTCGGGTGCTTTGAAGTCCTGCACTGGGGGCACATTTGGTGTCCCTGTGCATACCCCAGTTCAAACCGGATCAGGGGCTTGCAGCCCCTGCTTTGGCGCGAACTGGACAAAGGGAAAGGGGTGTAGCCACCCCTCTGCCCTGACCCACCCATAGGTGGGGCCACAGAGTAGTCCAACCCCTATTTTTAGAATAAAGGTAGGAACCCAGTCCTTGGGACTTTAGATTACACCTGGACGAAACTCTGAAACTGAATCCTGGACCTTCGACGCTCTACGACAAGATTAGAGGACTGAAGAATCTCCCTTGGGGTCAAGGAGTGACTCCCCTGCTTGGCAGGCACCAAAGAAGCATCTGTCCGGTTCGCATTTCTGAAGCTCCCGTCGGACGCCGAAGTCATCGCATCACCAGAGGTGGATTCTCAGACTTCCCCGAGGCTACCCTGAGTCCCCAGCAAAGCTGAGGCCCGTGGCTATCGTGGGTGACTTGAGACCGTGACCCCTGGACACCGAGCACATTTGCAAGTGCATCATCTTCTGGGTCTCCCAAGAAGTCGTGCTTTGGGCTCCGAGTAGCCCTAGCCTCCAGCACCACCTGCACCGAAGATCACTGGCCCCCACTCCACGAGTGTCCTGTAAGCCAGCTCCACGTGCGGCGTCACGAGGCTCCTTCGCGGTCGCTAGCCCGTTGGCTAGTAGCCCTTAACGAAGGCCAATCTTTTCCTTACTTGGCATCCTGGTTGCTCCAGGCCTGCCCTCACTTACCCTCGCTGGGTGAGTTCCACAGACCTTGCTGGTCTGCACCATCGACGATCTACATCTTACTCGAGACTTGCCGTTGCCAAGGCTTGTTGGGTCCAATCCGGTCGCCGACACCTCAGCACTCGACAGACATCGAGCACCAGCCCGAATCCTGCTCCTGGTTGCCGACAACGCCTCCCGGACCTCGTGGCTGAAGAGTCAAGACGACCGTCAACGCACCTGAAGCACTCGACATCGGTGGGCATCTGTCCATCGCCTTCCTGGTCACTGGCTAGTGACCCAGACTCTGTCCCCTCTGCTTTCAGGTTCACCAGAACTCCGATCCACTCTTGGATCCACCCGGACACTTTTCTCTTGGCCGCCAGCAGCACTTTGCAGCAGATCGCCATTCGAATCGACGACGAAACCCGACCCCGAAAGGCACCTATGCACCCGGCTTCCCTGGGTGAGGTAACACGAGTACTCCGGTGCTCCCGTGGGTAGAGACTCTTCAAAGTCCTAGATCTCAAAGGGTTTTGTCCTAGTCCTCTTTTAAGTGTCCCTTTCCTCTATTTTCCCGATCCCGACTTTCTCCATAGAAGTTAACGGCGTATCGCGGTTGTGTATTTACACTGCACGCGTCTCCCGTGGGTCCCCTGTGTCACTACCTTGGGTGGTTCCTTGTGGTCCAAGCACTTCTAGAGGCTCTAGGCCTAGTGTCTAGTTCAGTCGTGGTTCGCATACCACTTTATTGGTATATGGTTTGGTACGCCCCTAGGGCCCAAACGTGTATTTGTGCTATTACTGTGATTTAAGATCTTATAACTTATGTACTTCGAACTCTAGCCTCATAAAGAGACTAGAGGGGTGTGTTTAGCAATAAATACATATATTTTGAATATATACCTGGTGTGGTGCTCTTTCATTTGGTCACTCAAGAGATTATAGACTGGTAAAACAAGCTGCTTTACATTCCTTCAAGACTTAGCCTGAAGGCTGCTCTCCATAGCTACCACTAGGATAGCTTTCAATAAGGTTGTCTTTAACCTATCTACCATAAGAGTCGATTTGCCCTGGTGCAAGGTGTCCACTTTAATTAGTGAACAGCATATACCAGGCCAACTTCTCACATTGGTGTGCAGCGTGTGGGATTCCAGCTTGCTATTGTTTTACCAGATAATCTCAATTGAATTGATCAACTGAAAACCACTAAAGGTACCTAAGGTACATATAATTTAAGCTTAGAATAACAGTAAGTTCTACTGAACTTAGAGTTGTGTGTTAAGGGATAGCACAACCCTTTCTACAACTCAAGAGAGTTTAGTAGGCCACACTAGAGTAGGTAGTGCATACACCACACCACACTAGTAATGTCTTTAAGGGCAGGATCCAAAGAATCCTTGCAGGAAGCCATTGAGCTTCCACCCTCCAAGTATGATACACTCCCATTCTTGGAATTGAGAGCTTTATGTAACTTGAGAAAAATAAGGACAGGCCAAAGCCCCACCACCCAACACCTCAAGGAGTTGTTGGTGGCTTATGACCTTAGTAAGCCTGTAGGGACTGAAGGGGTAGGAGCTGAGGGTGGGGCAGGAGAAGAGGAGGACGCTAGGGGTACCAGTACCCCCAGCCCCCCTCTGAAACTGGCCAGGAGGGTGACAATGACCCTGACCTGGAAAACCAAATCCCTCCTGTGGATGATGATGAGGATGATCAAAATGATGCCCTCTTTGTCCCCCAGGAAGGATTAAGAGTGTGCCCAGAAGGTCTAGGTCTCCTTCTCAGGAGTCTAACCACTCTGGCACCTCTATAGGGAGCTCTGTCTCATCTCATAGGAGAGAATCCTCTCATGAGAGAAGAAAGAGGCTAGTCCAGTATGAGGAAACTCAGCTGGAACTCAGAAAAAAGCAATTAGCTTTAGATAGAGAATCCCTAGATCTCCTTAGAGAGAGAAGAAAGTTGGGACTAGAGTCCCATGGTGGCAGCCATGTCCCTAGAGATAGGGAAAGGTCCTATGACCATAGGAACCTGAGCAAGATTGTCCCTCCCTACCAGAGTGGGGATGATATCCACAAATGGATAACTGCTTTAGAAAGGGCCTGTAAAGTACAGAAGGTCCCTCAGGAGCAGTGGGCAGCAATCTTGTGGCTCTCCTTTGCTGACAAAGGTAGAGATAAGCTCCTCACTGTTAGAGAGGAGGATGCTGACAATTACAAGGTCTTGAAGAGTGCTCTTATTGATGGGTTTGGCCTAACCACTGAACAGTACAGGTTGAAGTTCAGAGACACCCAAAAAGCACAGACTCAAGACTGGGTAGACTATGTGGATTGTTCTGCCAAGGCTCTGGAAGGCTGGTTGATGGGCAGTAAGGTGTGTGACTTCTCAGGATTGTATAATCTGATAATGAGGGAGCAGATTCTTAATAACTGTCAAAATCAGCTGTTGCATCAATACCTGGTAGACTCTGATCTGACCTCTCCCCAAGAATTGGGAAAGAAGGCAGACAAATGGGTCAGGACCAGGGTGAAGCAGAAGGTACAGAACCAAGGTGGGGAAACCAAGAAGCAAGATGCTAAGAACTCTGACAAGGGTGGGGAGAAGGGTAAAGATCAAAAGTCTTCATCAGGCCCCCAAAAATCTTCTTCTGGTGGGGATTCCCAGTCTACCAAGGGTAAAGGCCAAAGAAAACCATGGTGCAAGGTCTGTAAGCAAAAGACCCACTGGACCAGTGATTGCACCAAGTCCAAAGACTCCAGTCCAGCACCCACCAATGCCCCTAAGGCACCTGTTCCCCCTAGTACAGTTGGTGGAAGTGCTCCAGCAAAGGGTTTAGTAGGGTTCACCCTGGGAACTGAGTTGGGCTCTGACTTAGTCAGGGAACTGACTCAGGCTGTGTTAGTCTGTGATGGAGGCATGGATGTGACCTCCACTGTGAGTCCCAGTAATCTGGGCAAGTACAGACAACAGCCTTTAATTAATGGACGTGAGGCTTTGGCATTTAGGGACACAGGGGCAAGTGTCACAATGGTGACACAAGACCTTGTGCTGCCTGGGCAAGTTATGCTTGGTGAGATGTACCAAGTGACCAATGCTAGCAATGTCAGAACAGACCATACTCTGGCAGTTGTTAACTTCTCCTGGGGAGGGGTAACTGGCCTTAAGAAGGTTGTGGTAAGTGCAAACCTACCAGTCGAATGCTTGCTTGGCAATGACTTAGAGACTTCTGCTTGGGCAGAAGTGGAGCTCAGGACCCATGCAGAAATGCTGGGGATCCCTGCAGATGTGTTTGCTGTGACCAGGTCACAAGCCAAAATGTCTAGCACTGAACAGGCCTTGGATTCTGGAAGAATGGACCAAGTGCCTTCCAAGAGGAGGAGTAGTAGGGTTAAGGCAGTGCCTTCCCCTTGGCTCAGGAGGAAGATCAGTCCCTTGAGGGGGATGATCTCAGCCCTGAAGAAGGAACTGTCCCAGAGGAACTTGAACCTGACCAGGTTGAGTTCTTGGGGACAGGGGGACCTTCTAGGGCAGATCTGAGCCAGGAGCAGCAGAGCTGCCCCTCCCTTGAACCCCTCAGACAGCAAGCTGCTGCTGAGGCTGCTGGGAAAGCTAGTGGTCCCCATACAGTGTATTGGGATGATGGACTCCTGTACTCAGAGAGTAGAGACCCCAAGCCTGGTGCTACCAGGAGGTTGGTAATACCTTTGAAGTTCAGGGGCTTCCTATTGACCCTAGCCCATGATATTCCCTTAGCAGGACACCTGGGCCAGAACAAGACTTGGGACAGAATTGTCCCTCACTTTCACTGGCCCCACATGTCTGAAGACAGTAAGGAGTTTTGTCGCTCCTGTGTAACCTGCCAAGCCAGTGGCAAAGCAGGTGGCACTACAAAGGCCCCCTGATACCACTACCTGTGGTGGGGGTGCCCTTTGAGAGGGTAGGGATTGACATTGTTGGTCCCATGGATCCCCAAACAGCCTCTGGGCACAGGTTTATCCTGGTGGTAGTGGATCATGCCACCAGGTACCCAGAAGCTATTCCCCTCAGGACCACTACAGCACCTGTGGTGGCAAGGGCCCTCCTGGGAATCTTCTCAAGAGTGGGCTTTCCTAAGGAGGTAGTCTCAGACAGGGGTGCTAACTTCATGTCTGGGTACTTAAAAGCAATGTGGAAGGAGTGTGGAGTGACTTATAAGTTCACCACACCCTATCACCCACAATGCAATGGTTTAGTTGAGAGATTCAACAAAACCTTGAAGGGCATGATTAAAGGGCTCCCAGAAAAGCTTAGGCGTAGATGGGACATACTCTTGCCCTGCCTTTTATTCGCATATAGGGAGGTGCCTCAGAAGGGGTTGGTTACAGCCCTTTTGAACTTCTGTTTGGCCACCCTGTGAGGGGTCCACTGTGCTTGGTGAAGGAAGGATGGGAGTTACCTCTCAAGCCCCCAAAGCAAGATATAGTGGACTATGTACTTGGTCTCCGCTCCAGGATGGCTGAGTACATGAAAAAGGCAACCAAAAACCTTGAGGCTAGCCAGGAACTTCAGAAGGCCTGGCATGACCAAAAGGCTGTTCTGACTGTTTACCAGCCAGGACAGAAGGTGTGGGTGTTGGAGCCAGTGGCCCCAGCAGCTCTCCAAGACAAATGGAGTGGACCCCACACTATTGTTGAGCAGAAGGGTGAGGTCACTTATTTAGTAGACCTAGGAACACCCAGGAGTCCCCACAGGGTTCTCCATGTCAACAGGTTAAAACCATATGTGGACAGGGCAGACATGGGCTTGCTCATGGCTACTGATGAAGGGCAGGAGGAAGAGAGTGACCCACTCCCTGACCTGCTCTCACAGAACCCTGACGATGGGTCAGTTGATGGTGTAGCCTTGGCAGGCAGCCTCACTACCCAGCAACAAACTGATTGCAGGCAAGTCCTCAATCAGTTTCGACATATGTTTTCACTGACACCCAGTCAGACCACCTGGTGCACTCATGAAGTGGACACTGGGGACAGTCTGCCTATTAAAAACAAGATTTATAGGCAACCTGACCATGTCAGGGACTGTATCAGGACTGAAGTCCAGAAAATGTTGGAATTGGGAGTAATTGAGCCCTCAGATAGCCCTTGGGCTAGTCCAGTAGTCCTAGTACCGAAACCTCACACCAGTGGTGGAAAAAGAGAGATGAGGTTTTGTGTAGACTACAGGGGTCTCAATGCAGTCACTAGGACTGATGCCCATCCAATACCCAGGGCAGATGAGCTCATAGATACTTTGGCCTCTGCCAAATATCTCAGCACATTTGACCTAACAGCTGGCTACTGGCAGATCAGACTAGCTGATACTGCAAAGCCCAAGACAGCATTCTCAACCCCTAGTGGGCATTATCAATTTGTGGTAATGCCCTTTGGTCTGAAGAATGCACCTGCCACTTTCCAGAGGTTGGTGAACACAGTTCTCACAGGACTGGAAGCCTATAGTGCAGCTTATCTAGATGATATTGCTGTCTTTAGCTCCACCTGGGAGGATCACCTGGTCCACCTCAGGAATGTTTTACAGGCCCTGCAAAAGGCAGGCCTGACTATCAAGGCCACTAAGTGCCAGATAGGGCAGAGTCAGGTTGTGTACCTGGGCCACCTTGTGGGTGGAGGCCAGGTTCAACCTTTGCAGAGCAAGATCCAGACCATCATGGACTGGACTGCTCCCACTACCCAGACTCAGGTGAGAGCCTTCTTAGGCCTGACTGGGTACTATAGGAGATTTGTCAAGGGGTATGGATCAATAGTGACACCCTTGAATGACTTAACTTCTAAGAAAATGCCCAAAAGGTTCAGTGGACAGTTAGCTGTCAAAAGGCATTTGATGACCTCAAGCAGGCCATGTGCACTGCTCCAATTCTGCAGAGTCCTGATTACTCCAAGAAGTTCATTGTTCAAACAGATGCATCTGAATTGGGGGTAGGGGCTGTACTGTCACAATTGAATGAAGAAGGTCAGGATCAGCCAGTAGCTTTTATTAGCAGAAGGCTGACCCCTAGAGAGAAACGTTGGTCAGCCATAGAGAGGAGGCCTTTGCTGTGGTCTGGGCTCTGAAGAAGTTGAGGCCATACTTGTTTGGTACACACTTCCTGGTTCAGACAGACCATAAGCCCCTCTTATGGCTAAAACAAATGAAGGGTGAAAACCCCAAACTGCTTAGGTGGTCCATTTCCCTACAGGGGATGGACTTTACAGTGGAACATAGGCCTGGGAGTAACCATGCGAATGCAGATGGACTCTCTAGGTATTTCCACTTAGAACATGAAGACTTAACTGGGCAAGGTTAGTTTAATGTCCCTACGTTTGGGGGGTTGTGTAGGAGAGTAGGATCTGCTTCACATGGGTACCCCCACTTTTTGCTGATGCTTCACTGTTTTTCGACATTAGTCTGGCTGGGGCCCTGCTAATCAGAACCCCAGCCTAGCTGCTTCCTCTCTAAAATGGTTTCCATGTGCCTTAGGCACATCTCTGATTGGGATCTGGAGTGCCCTTATAAGTCCCTAGTATATGGTATACTATGTACCAAGGGCATAGGTACCTCAGAGGCCTGCCAGGGGCTGCAGCATGTATTATGCCACCCCTGGAAGGCCATCCAAACTGACACCACAGGTCTGCTACTGCAGCCTGGGTAAGGTGGTGCATGCACCCCTTACTGTGATATAGGTTACCTATATCACGAACTACATACACACATATAAACCTATAAGTCACTCCTAAGGCAGGCCTTATCAATCCTAAAGGCAGAGTGCATGGTTCCTATGTGAGAGGGTGCCCCTGCATGAGCAGGGCCCCTCTGCAGCGTTCGGAGACCCTCTCTGATGCTGTTTGTAGTGCAGCCTGACCATATACTCTTAAGCGCATTATATCCTCGCGGTAAAATGCTAACTTTGGAATGGCTGCACCTAAACATGTCGTGTTTGGTGTCAAACATCTTGGAATACTACCCCCCGCCAATCCTGGCGGCGGGGGTAGCATTCCACCCTTCTAGAGGGAAAGACATGTTAACTCTGACTAGTCCGGTAACTTCTTTCCAGAGCCCTGGCATCACAAAATGGATGCTGCTGCCACAGACACGAGTCTGGCCTCCTGCTGCTGGACGAAACTCCGGCAGGGGAGGCCTGGACAATAGGTTTCCTGTCCCAGGGAGGTGTGACCACCTCCCCAGACAGGACAATGTGTATTGGGGCTGGGCGGGAGCACTTTCGGGTGCTTTGAAGTCCTGCACTGGGGGCACATTTGGTGTCCCTGTGCATACCCCAGTTCAAACCGGATCAGGGGCTTGCAGCCCCTGCTTTGGCGCGAACTGGACAAAGGGAAAGGGGTGTAGCCACCCCTCTGCCCTGACCCACCCATAGGTGGGGCCACAGAGTAGTCCAACCCCTATTTTTAGAATAAAGGTAGGAACCCAGTCCTTGGGACTTTAGATTACACCTGGACGAAACTCTGAAACTGAATCCTGGACCTTCGACGCTCTACGACAAGATTAGAGGACTGAAGAATCTCCCTTGGGGTCAAGGAGTGACTCCCCTGCTTGGCAGGCACCAAAGAAGCATCTGTCCGGTTCGCATTTCTGAAGCTCCCGTCGGACGCCGAAGTCATCGCATCACCAGAGGTGGATTCTCAGACTTCCCCGAGGCTACCCTGAGTCCCCAGCAAAGCTGAGGCCCGTGGCTATCGTGGGTGACTTGAGACCGTGACCCCTGGACACCGAGCACATTTGCAAGTGCATCATCTTCTGGGTCTCCCAAGAAGTCGTGCTTTGGGCTCCGAGTAGCCCTAGCCTCCAGCACCACCTGCACCGAAGATCACTGGCCTCCACTCCATGAGTGTCCTGTAAGACAGCTCCACGTGCGGCGTCACGAGGCTCCTTTGCGGTCGCTAGCCCGTTGGCTAGTAGCCCTTAACGAAGGCCAATCTTTTCCTTACTTGGCATCCTGGTTGCTCCAGGCCTGCCCTCACTTACCCTCGCTGGGTGAGTTCCACAGACCTTGCTGGTCTGCACCATCGACGATCTACATCTTACTCGAGATTTGCTGTTGCCAAGGCTTGTTGGGTCCAATCCGGTCGCCGACACCTCAGCACTCGACAGACATCGAGCCCCAGCCCGAATCCTGCTCCTGGTTGCCAACAACGCCTCCCGGACCTCGTGGCTGAAGAGTCAAGACGACCGTCAACGCACCTGAAGCACTCGACATCGGTGGGCATCTGTCCATCGCCTTCCTGGTCACTGGCTAGTGACCCAGACTCTGTCCCCTCTGCTTTCAGGTTCACCAGAACTCCGATCCACTCTTGGATCCACCCGGACACTTTTCTCTTGGCCGCCAGCAGCACTTTGCAGCAGATCGCCATTCGAATCGACGACGAAACCCGACCCCGAAAGGCACCTATGCACCCGGCTTCCCTGGGTGAGGTAACACGAGTACTCCGGTGCTCCCGTGGGTAGAGACTCTTCAAAGTCCTAGATCTCAAAGGGTTTTGTCCTAGTCCTCTTTTAAGTGTCCCTTTCCTCTATTTTCCCGATCCCGACTTTCTCCATAGAAGTTAACGGCGTATCGCGGTTGTGTATTTACACTGCACGCGTCTCCCGTGGGTCCCCTGTGTCACTACCTTGGGTGGTTCCTTGTGGTCCAAGCACTTCTAGAGGCTCTAGGCCTAGTGTCTAGTTCAGTCGTGGTTCGCATACCACTTTATTGGTATATGGTTTGGTACGCCCCTAGGGCCCAAACGTGTATTTGTGCTATTACTGTGATTTAAGATCTTATAACTTATGTACTTCGAACTCTAGCCTCATAAAGAGACTAGAGGGGTGTGTTTAGCAATAAATACATATATTTTGAATATATACCTGGTGTGGTGCTCTTTCATTTGGTCACTCAAGAGATTATAGACTGGTAAAACAAGCTGCTTTACATTCCTTCAAGACTTAGCCTGAAGGCTGCTCTCCATAGCTACCACTAGGATAGCTTTCAATAAGGTTGTCTTTAACCTATCTACCATAAGAGTCGATTTGCCCTGGTGCAAGGTGTCCACTTTAATTAGTGAACAGCATATACCAGGCCAACTTCTCACAATCAGCGTGAAATTTGAAAGGCTGCAGGTGAGTTAAGGCAAGTAGAGGGATCTCGGATTTCAACAAGAGCTGACAAGAGGGGCGAAGACAAAGGGACGGGCAGAGGTACAGGGACTGTTCACAGAAGGGGTTGGACAGGCACTTTGCGGCACTTGCAGGGGCAAAGGCTGTGAGCCAGGAGTGTTACCCAGACCCCGTGGGACGCCTGATGGACGTGAGGCCACGTGCAGCAGGGTTTGGTGCAGGATCAAAGGCTGTGAGCCAGGAGTGTTACCCAGACCCCATGGCACGCCGGATGGGCGTGAGGCCAGGTACAGCAGGGTTTGGCGCAGGATCAAAGGCTGTGAGCCAGGAGTGTTACCCAGACCCCGTGGGACGCCGGATGGGCATGAGGCCATGTGCAGCAGGGTTTGGTGCAGGCCAAAGGCTGTGAGCCAGGAGCGTTACCCAGACCCCGTGGCACACCAGATGGGCGTGAGGCCAGGTGCAGCAGGGTTTGGTGCAGGATCAAAGGCTGTGAGCCAGGAGTGTTATCCAGACCCTGTGGGACGATGGATGGGCGTGAGGCCACGTGCAGCAGCGTTTGGTGCAGGGGCAAAGGCTGTGAGCCAGGAGTGTTACCCAGACCCCATGGGACGCCGGATGGACGTGAGGCCAGGTGCAGCAGAGTTTGGTGCAGGGCCAAAGGCTGTGAGCCAGTAGTGTTACCCAGACCCCGTGGGACACTGGATGGACGTGTGGCCAGTTGCAGCAGGGCTTGGTGCAGGGCCAAAGGCTGTGAGCCAGGAGTGTTACCCAGACCCCGTGGGACACCGGATGGGCATGAGGCCAGGTCCAGCAGGGTTTGGTGCAGGGCCAAAGGCTGTGAGCCAGGAGTGTTACCCAGACCCCGTGGGACGCTGGATGGACATGAGGCCAGGTGCAGCAGGATTTGGTGCAGGGCCAAAGACTGTGAGCCAGGAGTGTTACCCAGACCCCGTGGGGCGCCGGATGGACGTGAGGCCAGGTGCAGCAGGTTTTGGTGCAGGGCCAAAGGTTGTGTGCCAGGAGTGTTACCCAGACCCCGTGGGACATCGGATGGGCGTGAGGCCATGAGCAGCAGGTTTTGGTGCAGGATCAAAGCCTGTGAGTCAGGAGTGTTACCCAGACCCCATGGGACGCCAGTTGGGCGTGAGGCCAGGTGCAGCAGGGTTTGGTGCAGGGCGAAAGGCTGTGTGCAGTGAGTGTTACCCAGACCCTGTGGGACGCCGGATGGGTTTGAGGCCAGGTGCTGCAGGGTTTGGTGCAGGATCAAAGCCTATGAGCCAGGAGTGTTACCCAGACCCTGCGGGACGCCGGATGGGCGTGAGGCCAGGTGCAGCAGGGTTGGGTGCAGGGCCAAAGGCTGTGAGCCAGGAGTGTTACCCAGACCCCGTGGGACGCCGGATGGACGTGAGGCCAGGTGCAGCAGGGTTTGGTGCAGGGCCAAAGGCTGTGAGCCAGGAGTGTTACCCAGACCCCGTGGGATGCCGGATTGACGTGAGGCCAGGTGCAGCAGGGTTTGGTGCAGGGCAAAAGGCTGTGTGCAGTGAGTGTTACCCAGACCCTGTGGGACGCCGGATGGGCGTGAGGCCAGGTGCCGCAGGGTTTGGTGCAGGATCAAAGCCTGTGAGCCAGGAGTGTTACCCAGACCCCGTGGGACGCCGGATCGGCGTGAGGCTAGGTGCAGCAGGGTTGGGTGCAGGGCCAAAGGCTGTGAGCCAGGAGTGTTACCCAGACCCCGTGGGACGCCGGATGGACGTGAGGCCAGGTGCAGCAGGGTTTGGTGCAGGGCCAAAGGCTGTGAGCCAGGAGTGTTACCCAGACCCCGTGGGATGCTGGATTGACGTGAGGCCAGGTGCAGCAGGGTTTGGTGCAGGGCCAAAGGCTGTGTGCCGTGAGTGTTACCCAGACACCGTGGGACATCGGATGGGCGTGAGGCCATGAGCAGCAGGGTTTGGTGCAGGGCCAAAGGCATTGCAACCAATCTACAGAAGGCGGCCAGCCCCAGCTGTGCACAGCCTTTAGCCATAGCTGGCATGGGCTGGCCATAGGACCTTGCATGTACTAATGACTTTGGTACTGATTAATGACCGGGCACTATATTTGATAGGCTGTTAGCAAGTTTAGTTCAGTTTACAAATCTCAGGCAACAAGAGAAATGAGGTGAGAGGCGAACACATCATAGCTCGAAGTTTTGCAACGTGCTATGCCGTCCTATATTCCCCAGCCACTACACATACATCAACTGAGTAGGCCGAATTTATGGCTGATCCCCCAATTACAAAACTGACGACCGAGGATAGTGAACTCCTAGAGGGAAGCACTGCTGTTGAGCAACTTGGAGAGGCACTGGGTCAACTACAGTCAGGGAAGACTCTGGACCCCAATGGGTTTCAGGTTGAATTTAAGGCTTCCATGTCAAATCACTGACAGAATATTGAGGAGCTAAATATCGACCTACAAAAATATCGGTGACAAAATATCGACTACCAGAATATCGAATTCCTATCTACAAACAATTAAGTACAAAAATATCGAATCCTAAATATCGTTGTAAATAATATAGGGGCTTATTAGCAAGGGCACTATCGCCACTTTAGCGGCACTTTTTGCCGGTAAAGCGGCGATATTCTTATCGCCCTATCAGCAAACTGTCTCTAACAGCAGTTAGCGACAGTTTTCGGGCATTAGCGCCCGTGTTTTTACCGCTTTGCATGTCAGCGATATTTATCGCTAATGACATGCAAAGTGGGCGTTCCCGACGAACAAACCTGGGAAACACCCGCTAACAGGCCTATCGCCTATTAGCAGCAGGCCATGGCCCCAGTTAGCGACGTGAAAAGTCGCGCTAACCGGGGTCATCGCCATTTATTTAACACCTGCAACTAGCAGGTGTTAGCCATATCTAACATGGGGGGGGTGGATTATGCTGATACGATCACAGGGTCGTATCAGCAAGGTCACAGCTATGGCTGGAATAATTATCGCCATAACGCTAAATGTCGCTAATACAGCGTTAGCATGGCAAATTATTCCGACGATAGCCGGTGATAAGAAAGTGCTCGCTAAACACGCTTTGCGATGTTTAGCGCACTTTTTAGATAATATGCCCCTATGTTTGTTAAAATATCGACTTTTTTAAATGTCTTAAAAGTAATGTAAAATTAATGAAATAAATATAATTAAGTAAAACATACTTAAAAATACTTAAATAACCTTAAATTAATAAATAATTAATGTAAGTAATAAAAAAAAAACATGCATTTTTATTTTTTTATACATATATATTAACTTAATATTATTAAAAAATAATCAATATTTTTAGTGTTGGATAGCGGGAGGTTGAAATTTACTATTCCCACTCCAGTGAGTGCAACAGTAGGGAAAGCATTGGATAGCGGGAGGGTAAAAATTACTATTCCTACTCCAGTGAGTGCAACAGTAGGGAAAGCGTTGGATAGCGGGAGGGTAAAAATTACTATTCCCACTCCAGTGAGTGCAACAGTATGGAAAGCGTTGGATAGCGGGAGGGTAAAAATTACTATTCCCACTCCAGTGAGTGCAACAGTAGGGAAAGCGTTGGATAGCGGGTGGGTAAAAATTACTATTCCCACTCCAGTGAGTGCAACAGTAGGGAAAGCGTTGGATAGCGGGAGGGTAAAAATAACTATTCCCACTCCAGTGAGTGCAACAGTAGGGAAAGCGTTGGATAGCGGGAGGGTAAAAATTACTATTCCCACTCCAGTGAGTGCAACAGTAAGGAAAGTGTTGGATAGCGTAGGGGAATTATTTAATATACCCACTCCTGCAATATAATTAACATTAATTAACAATTAATTATTTTGTAAAAATTAATTTACCTCCCACAATTTTCCCCTATAAACATCACCTACAATATTGTAACATATGAATAAATTAACATAATTAATCAACAATTAATTAATTAACTAATTACAACTAACAATATAATTAATTAACATATTCACAAAATAATTTTTAATAATTAATATCTAATTAATTACTAATTAATAAAATAATACACACAACTATATTTACAGATTAATTATTAATTGTTATTAATCAATTAATAATTAAGTAATAATAAATTAATTAACTTAATTAACAATATATATTATTAAATATTAATTTATTAAATAATAAAATAATAAATTAATTATTTTCCATTAAATTACTTCCCACCCTATTCCCCTATAAACCCACAACCCGCTACAGAATTAAATTACAAAAAAATGAATTAACATAAAATTCATTACTTTTACAAAATTCAAACATACATTACAAAAATAGTACATACTTTTAACACATATACTAACACTTAAAACACTAAAAAAAAATCGATATTACTAACTTCGATATTGTGGAACCTCGATATTTCTTACCTGCATTTCGATATTCTGTACCACTATATTTTTGCAATTCGATATTCTGTCCATTCGATATCAAAACTCGATATTCTGTCCAGTCGATATTTTCTTTTCGATATTGTGACTCAGTTACCTTCCATGTCACGTCTGGAAGAGACTCTCAGCAAGGTTTTCTTTCGGACCCTGGAGGGGGAGTTGCTCCCATCCATATGTCCAAAATAGCTGTTATACCTAAACCTGGCCATCCCCCAATCAATGCCCCACATACTGTCCTATTTCCTTGCTAAATGTGGAGGTGAAGATTTGGGCAAAAGTCTTTGCCAACTGTCTGATTAGAGTAATCTGCTTGTCTGTTCATGTGACCCAGTCAGGCTTTATGCCCATTCAGTGCTCCAGGCACAACATCCGATGCGTCCCCAGTGCATGTGCGCTGGCTAACACGCTGCCCATGTCCTGCCCATTCTTCCTGCCCAACTTCCACAATGCGTTTGATTCTGTAGGGTGGAACTACCTATTTCCACTGCTCACCAAAATTAACTTTTGCCCTTTTCGCTCTATAAAATTGTTATACACAGATTTGGTGGTGTGGTCCAGACATTGGGTTGTTCCTTCTCAGATGTGCAATAGGACGCTGAAAGGGGGGGGCATACATTATCACCCTTGATATTTACCATGGACATTGATCCTTTGGCTGAGTGGTTGAGGGTTGATGCCCAAGTCCCGGGATATGGCTGGGCACCGGGGGTGGCCGAAAGAGTAGCACTGTATGTGACAATGTTCTTATTTTCCTAAATTAATTACACTGGTCCAGACTCTGGGTTCCTCAGGACCTGGACATTTTTGTGAACTTCTTGTGGCTCACCATTAACCCCACAAAGTCCTCTTTATATCCAATTGTGCCTTCCCTGCATCCTATGAGTGAGCGAGTTCCGAGAAGTATTTCGATGCCCCGGGGTGTGTGTAACTGGAGATGCACAGTGGGTGTGGCCAACAAATCTTCAGCCCTAAGTAGTCTTCAATGAGCAAGGACTTCAGATGCTGGTTAACACTCCCTTTGTACTTTGTAGGGCGTTCTGCTATCTTTAAGATGGTACTGCTGTCCATCTGTTGTATCAACTACTGAATCCATCTTACGCTACTCCCTCCTCTTTTTCTACTCATATTAATGCAGTCCTGAGGGGCATTTTTGTGGCACCGATACACCCCTACAATCACATTATTGAAATGTTTAAATAATCTTTGATGGCCAATGGCAGCCCCTGGCATCACATCCCAGAATAGGACATCCCACTTAGTTATTCTTAATGAACGATGGCTTGACGAACTTGGGGAGCTGGCCTTCACATCTTAGAAATGGGTGATGCATGGTTGCAGATTCCACACAGACTTTACTTTGGTGCCTCACTTTAACTTTGTAGGGCACCAACCATAAAGTCTACTACAAAACAAACCCCCTTCGGTCTGTTAATTTCTAAAGGAAATGCTTTCAGTCTACAGCTTTGATTCTATCAAGATTGCTTCAGGTGTGTCATACTTTTGTCATAGACTGTTAGCGCTCTAGCTGTTCATTAGAACACTGTGGGAGGCTGCAGTAAAACACACAGTAATCAACTGACAGGATGCTGCTTGTGACCGGAGAGCATCTAAAGGGTGATAACAGATTTTAGTCACAATATGAATCATTTGTTGGTGGTACCATGATAATTGTAGCAATTGTGGTGTTTAAAGGTGATTTTACCCTCTTTTCCTCCCATACAGGGAGGCAGTGTAATGGCCATCATAGGAAGCATTCCATCAAAAGTGCCAATAGGAGCTCAGCTGACAAAAACTTAAGGTCTGCCCCCCTCTGAACGAGGCTGGCGAGCCAAGGGTTTGGGGGACCTGCTGCTCTAAAGCAGGCCCTATATCTGTTTCTGAATCCTACCCTACTACCACTTTATGGGGTATATTTTGACTGATCACCTGAGCTACCTCTGGAGAGTGAGATATATTATTAGAGTACACAGACATTGCAATTAGAGTTCAGTATTATCCAAAGTGATAGAACACCATTGTAAACCATTGCACCCACCAAGGAAGTGTCCAATCACAATCACCTCCAGTAGAAAATGGAGAACCTAGAGAACATGCATCACACCTCCCACAATCTCCTTTCTTACTGTAAGTCCAGTAAGTCCAGTATTTGTGTAGCGCATGAATCACCCCCGAAGGGGTCTCTCGGCGCTGGGGGCCCTCTCAATAAGGAGCTGAGAAAAAATGGATGATGCATCGTGATGAAGGATAAAGCTAGAGACCGTGGACGACTATCGCCAAATATCAGAGTGGATGGGCAAGGAGATCCTCGGTTACTGCCACATGTATGCTTGTCTGTCTCCATGCTAAATATTCTATTAGAAACCTGCACACATTTTCTAAATACAACTTCCTGTCTTTGTGTCTTTATTTACAGGCTCAATTACAGCTGTTTCCAAGTTCTGTTCCGCAGTCTGTACGCCAGGCTCTAGCACTATAGAAGGAGCTACTGCTACAGTTTCATGTTGCCAAACGGACCTCTGCAATGGAGCAACCAGCATGAAGATTAGCTACACAATGCTCTTCCTTGCAGCTGGCATCAGTGCCCTTCTTCTCAAAGGAGGACTCTAAGGTGAGAATTAGAAAAGGATACCACTTTCCATCCTATTTCACAGGTTCTGTGTGGGGCCTGGGCTTCATGATGTGTTCCGAGAGAATGTATGACGATACATTGCATACAAATACATTGCATACCATTACAACATGGTTGTTACAACGCAAGTGTTGTTACAACGCGTTGCAATTACAATGCAAACTTTTACCACGCATATACCTTTACCACGCTTGCCATTACAACGCAAAAGCATGCGGGGTAAAAGCATATACTTGGTAAAAGTTGTTAAGGTAAGTAAATGTGTATATATATATATATTCACTGAAAAAACCATAGGTTTCAGGGACGTTATAGTTACAAATTAGCATTTAAAAACCTTTGAAATTCACTGAAAAAACCACAGGTTTTAGGGACAGTTATAGTTAGTTGGACATTGCACTCGTACAAAACCCGTGAAATTCCCCGTTATAGTTAGTCCAGCTAACTATAACTCGCGCCCGCATTGCACTGCTGATGACGCCACATATTACATCACTCATGACATGGTCAGTGACATCACTGATGACATCACTGATGACATCTCAAATGACATCACTGATGACATCATCCAGTGACTGTGTGTTTCTGTAAAGTTTAAATATTTTTAATATATATAGGAAAAGACGTATTGAAGAATGAGTGGGTGTGTAAGTGTCTGTATGGATGATTTAGTAGGTGCGTGACTGACTCTATAAGTGAGTGATTTCACTTATAGAGTTACTGAATGCATGGGTTAGTGACTAAACTGGGTGAATGTCTGTATCCGTCTGTCTGTTGCTGTGTAAGTGGCTGCATGTGTTTGTGAATAGCTACATGAGTGTCTATATGAGTTATTGAATGCTTGTCTGAGTATCTGTATGGGTGCCTGAGTGTTTGTGTGGGAGGGGTGTGTGCAACTCTGTGCATAGATGTGTGAGTGGGTGATTCACTGGGTGGATGGTTTCAAGAGTGCATCTGTGATAGACTGTATGGGTGGGTAAGTGTGTGTAAGAGTGTGTTAGTGAGTGAATGTATGTCCCAGTGGTACATGTGTGAGTAACTACATATGTGAAAGGCAGTATATATGTGTGTTGGAGTATATAAATAGCTATAGTCTAGAGTGAGTGATTGTGATAGTGGCTGTATGGATGAGTGTGTGCTTGTATCAGTGATTGTATAAGAGCGTAAGAATGTGCTACTATTTGTATGAGTAAGTGAGCTGGTGTGTGTATAACTGTATAGGTGAGTAAATGGTAGTGTGTTTAATTATTTGCATGACTGACTAGGTGTGTGAGTACCTCTATGGATGAGTGGCGGTGTTTGAGTGTCTATATAGGAGTATGAGTGCATATGATAGTCCTGTACTGAGTGACCGTAAGTATGAGTGACTGTACGGGTGAGTGAGTGGATGTGTGCGTAGACCTAAGAATCAGTGAGTGGGTATGTAGTTATTGGTGTTGGAGTGTCTATGGTTTTGCGAATGGCAGTCTGTAATTTAGAGTGGGTGTATCAAAGGTTATATTAGGGTGTGAGAAGATGCATGAAATTATCACATGGATGATGTCATCAGTGATGTCATTTGAGATGTCATCAGTGATGTCATCAGTGATGTCACTGACCATGTCATGAGTGATGTAATATGTGACGTCATCAGCAGTGCATTACGGGCGCGAGTTATAGTTAGCTGGACTAACTATAACGGGGGAATTTCACGGGTTTTGTACGAGTGCAATGTCCAACTAACTATAACTGTCCCTAAAACCTATGGTTTTTTCAGTGAATTTCAAAGGTTTTTTAAAATGCTAATTTGTAACTATAACATGTCTGAAACCTACGGTTTTTTCAGTGAATTTCAAAGGTTTTGTAAATGACAATTTTTAAATGTATTAATTGTTATATACATTTTTTCATACTGATTTCCAAATTTTTTAGAAACAATTTTTTTAAAAATATTTTATTTTTAAATTACATTGTAAATACATTATACATTACATTACAAAAAATACTTTCTCAGAATGAATTACTTTAGTTTAAATACTTTGCACATAGGCAATAGACTTTTAAGTACAGTAGTTACAGTTGTTGCAATGGGCAACACATTTTCAAACACAATGCAACATTCAGCTCAATGTGAATTTCTAGTTAAATGCAATTAGTTACTTTATGGATTACTTTTCTAACCACAGGACTGGATCCTAGATTCAGTCCTGGGACATCTCCTGTAAACAGTTGAGTAAAGCGTTTTGGTTACAGTCGTGATTTTTAAGGAATATTATTGTACTTTAAAAGTTCACACTTAGAAACTTTTTCTCATAGAATCACCAATGTTATCCTATGGAAGGAAATTCACTTAGAAGTTAAAAACTGTTATCGTTACTTTTTCTTACTCAGTGTTGGATCCTGGATCCAGCACTGGTGCATCTCCTGTAAACAGTTGAAAGAATGCGTTTAAGTCATACAGGCGATTTTTTAGGAATATTTGTAGTTTGTGAAAATCGACACTGAAACTTTTCTGCTGAAAACCAGACAATGGATTCCTATGGAAGAAAATATAAGTTACTGGTAAGTACGGTTAAAATTACTTTTCAGGGTCAGTGCTGGGCTAAAAGATGCAGCACTGGGTTCTCTCCTGATAACAGGTGAGTAAATTGGAATTCGTACTTTGGTTGATTTTAGAGGAATATTATAAAGTTCCAAAACTCCACACTTAGAAGAATTTCCAAGTGAAACCAGTCAATGTTAGCCTATGGAAGGAAATTCAAGTTACTGGTAAGTACAGTTAAAATTACTTTTCAGGATTAGTACTGGGCTGAAAGATACAGCACTGAGGTCTCTCCTGATAACAGGTGAGTAAATCGGAATTCGTATTTCGGCTGATTTTAGAGGAATATTTTAAAGTTCCAAAACTCCACACTTAGAAACTTTTTCAACAAAAAGCAGGCAATGATATCCTATGGAAGGAAATTCAAGTTACTGGTAAGTACGGTTAAAATTACTTTTCAGGACCAGTACTGGGCTGAAAGATGCAGCACTGAGGTCTCTCCTTATAACAGGTGAGTAAATAGGAATTCGTATTTCGGATGATTTTAGAAGAATATTTGCACAATGGTGAAGGGAGGGGCGGGGCCTGAGGTGACATCTGTGCAAACGCGCCCGTGGCGCGTTTTAAGTTGGGGGATTAAGTCCCCTTGAATCCTGGGGGTCCCTAGGGGCCAACTAGCCCACCAGGAACCTCCAATATGCGCCAGGGGGCTGCGTTGCAGAGACGTGTAGAGAGGCCACACCACTTTTTACACCTCTCTCTGCAACGCGGCTCTGTGGCGCTTTCTGGATGTACCTGTTGGGCTAGTTGGCCCCCAGGGACCCTCAGGATTGAAGGGGATTTAATTCCCATCTTAAAACGCGCCACGGGGCCTGTTTGCACACATGTCACCTGAAGCCCCGCCCCTCCCTTCACCACTGTGCAAACGCGCCCGTGGCGCGTTTTAAGTTGGGGAATTAAGTCCCCTTGAATCCTGAGGGTCCCCGGAGTCCAACTAGCCCACCATATACCTCCAAAAGCGCCACAGAGCTGCGTTGCAGAGAGGTGTAAAAGGGGGCGTGGCCTCTGTACACCTCTCTGCAAGGCAGCCCCTGGCGCATACTGGAGGTTCCTGGTGGGCTAGTTGGCCCCAGGGACCCCCAGTATTCAAGGGGAATCGTTCCCCCTCTGCAAACGCGCTAGGGGCGCGTTTGCAGAGTGGTGAAGGAAGGGGGCGGGGCCTGCGGGCCCGATCGTTTAAAAAAATAAAAAATAATTTTGTCCCCTGAAGGGGGGTCTGTAGCCTCCCTTCCTTTTTCCAGTTTTTATGCCCTGGGGACCCCATCCCCCAGGGCCTCACCCCCTTTTTTTAATTACAAATTTAAAAAAACGGGGAAGGGGCAGCGTGGCCCCCTTCCCTGGGCCTGTATTGGCCCCGGGACCCCATCCCCGGGGCATGGCCTGGATTTTTTTTTTCGTAGGGAGGGGGCTGCGTGGCCCCCTCCTCAGGCCATTTAAGGCCCCGGGGACCCAATCCCGGGGCCGGCCTTTCCGTTTTTTTCTTATTTTTATTTTTTTTTTGGGGAGGGGGCCGCGTGGCCCCCACTCCCGGGCCACTACTTGCCCCGGGGACCCCATCCCCCGGGGCTGGCTCCTTCGTTGGGGACTGTGGGGGTCCCCAATCCCCCACAGTCCCGCCGGCTCCCCGTGTCCTACGGGAGCCGGCATTGCTTGACACATGGGGAGCAGCTAACATGCTGCTCCCCATGTGGAAAGTGTCGGTTCTGGATATTGGAAGAGAGAGCAGGTTTCCTGCTCTCTTCCAATATCCAAAGCAGCTTGCAATGACAGGACGGGAGCCGCGAGGCTCCCGTCCCTGCCATAGCAAACTACAGTGTCCGGGGGTAGGCACCCCGGGACACTGCAGGAGTCGGCCCTGGGGGGTGGTGGTCCCCAGGGCCATCAAGAGCTCCAGGAGGGGGCCGCGCGGCCCCCTCCCATTCAGTTCACAGCCCCGGGGAGGTGGTGGTCCCCGGGGCTCTGGGGTCCGTAACGGACCCCCATATTTAAATGTTTAGTGCCCCGGGGAGGTGGCGGTCCCGGGCGTGTGGGAGGCTGGAGCCCCCCACACAGGTTTTTTAATTAATAAAAAAGCCCCGGGGAGGTGGTGGTCCCCAGGGCTGCGGGAGGGCTCAGAGCCCTCCCGCACCATTTTTAAAAAAGCCCCGGGGGTGGCGGTCCCCGGGGCTTGGGAGGCCCTTGAGGCCCCCACACACTAAATTATCCCCCACCATGCCCCCGGGACTTGGGCCACCCGGGGGCAAAATACAATCGAAGCGCGGGAGACCGCGCTTCGATTTTTTTTTTTTCCGGCAGGATTCGCATCCTGCCGATTTTTTTAAAAAAATTTTTTTTATTTTTTTTTGCCCAGGGGGTCCTTGTGGGACCCCCTGAGCAAACCTAGGGGGTCAGGGTGTTTCTACCCTGCCCCTTTGTGCACTCTGCGCACTTGTTTCTGTCCCTCGGTTCTACCGAGGACAAAATGGCTGCCAACATTTCCTGAATCGGAATGTTGACAGCCAGCTGACAGCCAATTAACATGCAGCTCGTGATCGGGAGGGTACGCGGACCCTACTCGGCCATAGATATCACTATCTTTTTACTTTTGATTTTCTCAGCAACTACTGAGCGGATTTACACCATTTAACAAAAGGGTTCTTTCTGAACCAAGAACTACCTCTTTGCCAAATTTGGTGTAATTCCGTTCAGCAGTTCGGGCTGTAGCCGTGTCTAAAGTTTCCTATGGAAAATTGCATGGGAAAACGCGTTTTGGGACCCCCTTTTTCTCGGCCCCCGCTTGACGAATCCCCCGAGTCTTTCAGGGTAGGAGCGGACCGGAGCGGGCCACAAAGTTTGAAAATTTTGCGAAGATACGTCAACCGGCAAGAGAGTTATTTCAAATAGAATGTCGCGGATTTCCTATGGATAATAGGTTGTAACTATAACTATCTACTGGCGACCGCCAGTAGATAATATATATATATATATATATATATATTTTGACCCCCCAAAAACCCTTAAATATGCAACATTTTTATATACTCAAGACAAGAGCAAAAACGATAAAAATCCACAATACAGTACTTAGAAATCTTCGGTTATCAAAATAACCTTGAAAAACAGCTCCTTGAAGTCGATAGCTCCCTCTGTGGCTATCACGGCATCGTGAACAAACAAATCCAATAGCTCTGGCTGACCGCGGCGTCGCGGCCCAGCTACGGTGTCAGGAAGACCCGCAAAACAGTACCTTTAGAAATGCAGGGCGTCGGCGACCTCTCGTTGAGCTTCCGAAAGCACGGCGTCCGCAGGCGTTGGTTCCGGAGGTCGGTGCAGGAGTCGTCGGGCCCTTAAAGTCACACGCGTTGCAGATCGAACTCCTCGCAGTTGAAGTCAGGAGCGCTGGCGTTGGCAGGTGTCGGGTGCTGCAGTGCGAAGTGCAGCGTGCAATGCCCTCAGGTCGCGGTGTGAGCAGCGGCTCGTGGCAGCGTGGCGTCATCGGTGAGACCAGGGTCGTGGTGCAAAGTGATGCGGTTCTCGTCGCTGTGCTGGCAGGTCACCGTGCAAGCAGCGGCGGCATCGCTGATGAAGCGCTGTCGTCGGCTGACGAACTGGAGTCGATGGCGCCAGCGTCGGTAGGCCAAGGCTGCGGTGCGGGATGAAGGTGGTGCGTCATGTAACTTTACGAGCGGTGCCCTCGAACCATGGTGCAAGCAGCGGCGTCGATTTCAGCATGGAGCGTCGTCGTCGGGGACACCAAGCGTTGTGAAGCGAGGCGATGCGGAGTGCGGTGCCCACAGGTCACGTTGCAAGCAGCGGCTCTGTGGCGGCGTCAGAAGGCGTCGTCGGTGAGACCAGGGTTGGGGTGCGGTGGTGGCCTCTGTGGTGCCTTCAGGACACGGAGTCGGCCGCAGCGTCGTAGACGGCATTGGGTTGCTTTTTCTTCTTGTTGTAGCACAAAACACACAGTTCCCAGTGCTGAGGGCAGAAGAACTTGTAGTCTTTGTTGTTCCTGAGACTTCTTGAACAGGGGTCAAGCTCTACCTCAGGCCCTTGGAGAAACTCACAAAAATAGATTGCAGCAAGTTCGGTCCTGTCCTTTCACTGCCCAAGACAGAAGCAGCCACTGCAGGCCAACACAGCAAGGCACTCATCAAAGTGGTAGTTCCTCCTCACAGCTTCTCCAGCTCTTCTTCTTGGCAGTCTTTTTGGTCCAAAAGAGTTCTAAAGTTCAGGGGTTTGGGCCCCACTTTTTATAGCCAGAATCCTTTGTCCTCTCAGGCAGAGAGTGGCTGTGCCCAGCCAGAACCAGTTCTGCCCTCTCTGGTGTGGCTTCCTGGCAGGAGGTGGAGACGGCATTGTCAGAGGCAGACCAGGCCCATTCAGGTGAAAGGAAATCTCCCCCCCCTACTCTAAATGCAGCCCAGTTCTATTCAGCCCTTTCCTGACCCACCTAGACTATCTGGAGCCACGGCTCCTCCCCAGCCCCTGTCATCCAAAACCCAGACAGTCAATCCACAACCCCAGCAGAGGCCTACTGGATGGCTGAGCAAGAAAACACCTAGGGCCCGATTCACAAAAGTAACCTGAGGCAAAATCCTAACTTTACGACTTTTGGTATTCACAAAAGGCATTTAGGAGTAGTAAAGTTAGGATTTTGTCTTAAGTTTGTCTTAAGTTTTGGTCTTCAGGCAAAATTCTAACTTAAGTTAAACTTAAGTTAGGATTTTGTCTTAAGTTTGTCTTAAGTTTTGGTCTTAAGACACATGATGGCTTGAAGCAGGGGTGCCGACTTGCGTCCCTTCTTTCCTCTCTTTACACTCATGACTTAGTTTAGTCTCTGTAAGGGCCAATGTAAGAAGCTGGAGAGAATATGGAGACAAGAGTACTCCATTGATGATAACATTTTTTACAAAGCTGCTTTAAAGCTATACCAAGTGAAACTGCACCTTGCTAAAAAAAATTGTCTCGATACGAGGGCTATGGAAGCGGACAATAAAGCAAAGGCTTTTTTTTAAATAGTTGACTCCTTTTTGCGTTCTGTGGTCATCTCGAGAGCCTGCACCCCCTCTATGGATTGGTGTAAAGAGCTTGACCAATTCTTTCATGATAAAATTATGTCCCTTCAAAAATGTTTTGGGATTCCTGCTCCCTCGGTGCAGAATCAGGGGTTGAGACTAGTTCCCTTTCTATGCACGTATGCCACCTTAGACGCCTTTACCCCTATCCCCTTGGCTCAGTCCTTAGCATCATTAAAATGTCTTAAATCTGGCTCCCCCCTTGACCCCTGCCCTATCACGGTTTAAAACATGGTGGCACAAACGATTAACCCTTCTGTAAACCATATTTTTAACTCTTCTTTGGCTTTGGGGGTAGTTCCCTCTATGTGGAAAAAAGCTAAAGTCCTACCACTGTTAAAAAAACTTACGGCAGACCCTAAACTAGCTACAAATTATAGGCCTATTTCTCACTGTACCGTATTAAGGATGTAAGGTTTCCTGCATTGTTCAAGAAATGCACTGCAACGCCTAACTGATTGGTCTTATCATTCCCCAAGAACCAATATAAATCTTTCCTAACTCTACGTCCCATTTGTACTTCAAATGTTTTTGGGTAGAGCATGATACTAAGCTGTATGGCATCGTTTTGCATTTATAAATTTGCTTACATTTTATGGTATGTATCTCTGCATTGCTCCTTGCATAAATCTGCTTGTATTTGTGTGAACCTCTTTTGAGTTCAAAATCATAATAAAATTAAATACTTGATACTAGTCTGGGTATTTTCAATAGAAGAATGTAGCATTGTCTATAGTGATCTAGTTTTCTGGCACTAGTAGACAAGGGCATTGCCAATGGGAGCTCAGGGTTTTCAGTGGTGCACTAGGGCATAGCCTAAGTTATTTATAGATTCTTTAATGGCCTAAGGTACCCTGAGGTCCGATAGTGGCAGGCCAGGTATTTCCCTACACTAATGTACTTTCTCTTAATGATAGACTAAGACAGTTCTAAAAATAGCCTGGGGTTCTTAGATGTTAGAGTAAGGAATTGCCAAATGTAGCCTAGGCTTCTTTAATGGTGTAATAAATTACTAATGCACTGCCTATGGCAGATAAGGGTTGAATATGGCACTGCCAATGGCAGCCTGAGGTCCTACAGTGGGAGCCTATGGCATTGCCCATAGTAGTCTAGGGTCTTTCAGTGTGAAACGAGAACATAGCCGACGGTAGCCCTGGGACCTCAAGAGGTGGACTACGGCACTGGAAGTGGACTGGTAACTTGGGAATCTTCAATGGCATAGCCAAAGTTAGTCTAGGGTTCCTCAATGGCAGATTAGAGTGTTGTCTACAAAAGTAGACAAGAGCATTGCTAATGTCAGCCAGGTGTCCTTTAGTGGAAAACTGGGGCATTTCCTATAAGAGCCTAGGGTCCTATAGTGGTAGATTAGGGCATTCCCTCTGAGAGCCTGGGGTCCTTTAGTTGAAGACTGGGGCATTGCTAATGTCAGCCAGGGGTCCTTTAGTGGAAGATTCGGGTATTTCCTATGAGAGCCTGGGGTCCTTTAGTGGAAGACTGGGGCATTTCCTATGAGAGCCTTGGGTCCTTTAGTGGAAGTCTGGGGCATTTCCTATGAGAGCCTGGGGTCCTTTAGTGGAAGATTTGGGCATTTCCTATGAGAGCCAGGGGTCCTTTAGCGGAAGACTGGGGCATTTCCTGTGAGAGCCTGGGGTCCTTTAGTGGTAGATTAGGGCATTTCCTACAAGAGCCTGGGGTCCTTTAGTGGAAGACTGGGGCATTTCCTATGAGAGCTAGGGGCCCTTTAGTGGTAGATTAGGGCATTCCCTGTGAGAGCCTGGGGTCCTTTAGTGGTAGATTAGGGCATTTCCTGGGAGAGTCTGGGATCCTTTAATGGTAGATTAGGGCATTTCCCATGAGACCCTGGGGTCCTTTAGTGGTAGATTAGGGCATTTCCTGTGAGAACCAGGGGTCCTTTAGTGGAAGATTAGGGCATTTCCTATGAGAGCCTGGAGTCCTTTAGTGGAAAACTGGGGCATTTGCTATGAGAGCCTGGAGTCCTTTAGTGGAAAACTGGGGCATTTCCTATGAGCGCCTAGGGTCCTTTAGTGGTAGACTGGGGCATTTCCTATGAGAGCCAGGTCTCCTTTAGTGGAAGATTAGGGCATTTCCTATGAGAGCCTGGAGTCCTTTAGTGGAAGACTGGGGCATTTCCTATGAGAGCCAGGGGTCCTTTAGTGGTAGATTAGGGCATTTCCTATGAGCGCCTGGGATCCTTTAATGGAAGACTAGGGCCATTCCTATGAGAGCCTGGGGTCCTTTAGTGGTAGGCTGGGGCATTTCCTACAAGAGCCAGGGGTCCTTTAGTTGTAGATTAGGGCCTTTCCTATGAGAGGCAGGGATTCTTTAGTGGTAGATTAGGGCCATTCCTATGAGAACCTGGGGTCCTTTAGTGGTAGACTGGGGCATTTCCTACAAGAGCCAGGGGTCCTTTAGTTGTAGATTAGGGCCTTTCCTATGAGAGGCAGGGGTTCTTTACTGGTAGATTAGGGTATTTCCTATGAGTACCTGCGGTCCTTTAGTGGAAGACTGGGGCATTTCCAATGAGAGCAGGGGTCCTTTAGTGGAAGACTGGGGCATTTCCTATGAGAGCCTGGGGTCCTTTAGTGGAAGACTGAAGCATTTGCTATGAGAGCCTGGGGTCCTTTAGTGGAAGATTAGGGCATTTCCTACGAGAGCCTGGGGTCCTTTAGTGGAAGACTGGTGCATTTACTATGAGAGGCTGGGGTCCTTTAGTGGTAGATTAGGGTATTTCCTATGAGAGCCAGGGGTCCTTTAGTGGAAGACTGGGGCATTTCCTATGGGAGCCTGGGGTCCTTTATTGGAAGACTGGGGCATTTCCTATGAGAGCCTGGGGTCCTTTAGTGGAAGACTGGGGCATTTCCTATAAGAGCCTGGGGTATTTTAGTGGAAGCTTAGGGCATTTCCTATGGGAGCCAGGGGTCCTTTAGTGGAAGATTAGGGCATTTCCTATGAGAGCCTGTGGTCCTTTAGTGGAAGACTGGGGCATTTCCTATAAGAGCCTGGGGTCCATTAGTGGTAGATAAGGGCATTTCCTATGAGAGGCAGGGGTCCTTTAGTGGAAGATTAGGGCATTTCCTGTGAGAGCCTGGGGTCCTTTAGTGGGAGACTGGGGCATTTCCAATGAGATCCTGGGGTCCTTTATTGGAAGATTAGGGCATTTCCTATGAGAGCCTGGGGTCCTTTAGTGGAAGATTAGAGCACTTCCTATGAGAGCCTGGGGTCCAATAGTGGTGGATAAGGGGA
The DNA here is from genome assembly GCA_963921515.1 of Calotriton arnoldi. NCBI lineage: Eukaryota > Metazoa > Chordata > Amphibia > Caudata > Salamandridae > Calotriton > Calotriton arnoldi. The sequence continues at coordinate 113,822 of CAWUFW010017161.1, read as the reverse complement.
TTTCCTATGAGAGCCCTGGGTCCTTTAGTGGTAGACTGGGGCATTTCCTACGAGAGCCTGGGGTCCTTTAGTGTTAGATTGGGGCATTTCCTATGAGAGGCAGGGGCACTTTAGTGGAAGACTGGGGCATTTCCTGTGAGAGCCTAGGGTCCTTTAGTGGAAGATTGGGGCATTTCCTGTGAGAGCCTAGGGTCCTTTAGTGTTAGCTTGGGGCATTTCCTGTGAGAGGCAGGGGCCCTTTAGTGGAAGACTGGGGCATTTCCTGTGAGAGCCTAGGGTCCTTTAGTGGAAGATTGGGGCATTTCCTGTGTGAGCCTAGGGTCCTTTAGTGTTAGATTGGGGCATTTACTATGAGAGGCTGGGGTCCTTTAGTGGTAGACTGGGGCATTTCCTACGAGAGCCTGGGGTCCTTTAGTGGTAGACTAGGGCATTATCTATGAGAGCCTGGGGTCCTTTAGTGGTACACTGAGGCATTTCCTACGAGAGCCTGGGGTCCTTTAGTGGAAGACTGGGGCATTTCCTATGAGAGCCAGGGGTTCTTTAGTGGAAGACTGGGGCATTTCCTACGAGAGCCAGGGGTCCTTTAGTGGAAGATTATGGCATTTCTTATGAGAGCCTGGGGTCCTTTAGTGGTAGATTAGGGCATTTCCTATGAGAGCCTGGGGTCCTTTAGTGGAAGACTGGGGCATTTCCTACGAGAGCCTGGGGTCCTTTAGTGGAAGATTAGGGCATTTCCTATGAGAGCCTGGGGTCCTTTAGTGGAAGACTGGGGCATTTCCTACGAGAGCCAGGGGTCCTTTAGTGGAAGATTATGGCATTTCTTATGAGAGCCTGGGGTCCTTTAATGGCAGATTAGGGCATTTCCTACGAGAGCCTGGGGTCCTTTATTGGAAGACTGGGGCATTTCCAATGAGAGCCTAGTGTCCTTTAGTGGAAGACTGGGGCATTTCCTATGAGAGCCTGGGGTCCTTTAGTGGTAGACTGGGACATTTCCCATGAGAGCCAGGGGTTCTTTAGTGGTAAATTAGGGTATTTCCTATGAGAGCCTGGTGTCCTTTAGTGGAAGACTGGGGCATTTCCTACGAGAGCCTGGGGTCCTTTAGTGGTAGACTGGGTCATTTCCCATGAGAGCTAGGGGTTCTTTAGTGGTAAATTAGGGTATTTCCTACGAGAGCCAGGGTCCTTTAGTGGAAGACTTAGGCATTTCCTATGAGAGCCTGGGGTCCTTTAATGGAAAATTAGGGCATTTCCTATGAGAGCCTGGGGTCCTTTAGTGGTAGATTAGGCCATTTCCTATGAGAGCCTGGGGTCCTTTAGTGGAAGGCTGGGGCATTTGCTATGAGAGCCTGGGGTCCTTTAGTGGTAGATTAGGCCATTTCCTATGAGAGCCTGGGGTTCTTTAGTGGAAGGCTGGGGCATTTCCTATGAGAATCAGAGGTCCTTTAGTGATAGATTAGGGCATTTCCTATGAGAGCCTGGGGTCCTTTAGTGGTAGATTAGGCCATTTCCTATGGGAGCCTGGGGTCCTTTAGTGGAAGGCTGGGGCATTTCCTATGAGAGCCTGGGGTCCTTTAGTGGTAAGCTCTGGCACTGTATATATTAATCTTGGGTTCTTCAGTAGTAGACTTGGGCTGTTTCTATGATATTGTGGGGAGGTCTTTCAATAATGGACCATGACATGTCCTACAGGATCCTGAGCGGCCTTCAGTGGTAGATGAGGGCACTGCCAAAGTTACTCTAGTGTTCTTCAGGTTTAATCCACAGGTCTGATTTACAGTGTGGCATACAGGTTATACCGTCACAAACAAGGTGGCTATAACATAATATAACATAACATGTGTATTTGTAAAGCGCACGTTCACCCCAGCAACGGGGCATCTTGGCGCTGAATAACAGATGTTTATTGTTACCAAACTCGGGGTGACAAATGCAAAAACAACAATTGATGGACAGAATGCAGAACAGGGGTGAATGTATGACATTGTTCTGCATTCTGTCCATCAATTGTTGTTTTTGCATTTGTCACCCCGAGTGGGACGGGTGTGCCCAGACGTGGGTCCCGTGCTCGCCATGCCACTGGAGTCAAGCTATCCTGGCTGATGAGGGCTGAAAGCCCAAAACCGGTCCTAGGATGCTTGTTTCCAGTCCAGGGAGGACCTGGCCTGGCAGTTCGGGCTGGACTGTTCCCATTGGGTGCAGGGTCAAGACTGATTTGCATATGGCTGGGTCCAAACTGGAATGGCATGGTGAGCAAAAAAACGATGGAGTTAGGCCCAGATCTCTGTACTGCGGTGAATGTATGACATTGTTCTGCATTCTGTCCATCAATTGTTGTTTTTGCATTTGTCACCCCGAGTGGGACGGGTATGCCCAGACGTGGGTCCCGTGCTCTCTATGCCACTGGAGTCAAGCTATCCTGGCTGATGAGGGCTGAAAGCCCAAAACCGGTCCTAGGATGCTTGTTTCCAGTCCAGGGAGGACCTGGCCATGCAGTTTGGGCTGGACTGTTCCCATTGGGTGCAGGGTCAAGACTGATTTGCATATGGCTGGGTCCAAACTGGAATGGCATGGTGAGCAAAAAAACGATGGATTTAGGCCCAGATCTTTGTACTGGGGTGAATGTATGACATTGTTCTGCATTCTGTCCATCAATTGTTGTTTTTGCATTTGTCACCCCGAGTTGGACGGGTATGCCCAGACGTGGGTCCCGTGCTCTCCATGCCACTGGAGTCAAGCTATCCTGGCTGATGATGGCTGAAAGCCCGAAACCAGTCCTAGGATGCTTGTTTCCAGTTCAGGAAGGACCTGGCCTGGCAGTTCGGGCTGGACTGTTCCCATTGGGCACAGGGTCAAGACTGATTTGCATATGGCTGGGTCCAAACTGGAATGGCATGGTGAGCAAATAAACGATGGATTTAGGCCCAGATCTTTGTACTGGGGTGAATGTATGACATTGTTCTGCATTCTGTCCATCAATTGTTCTTTTTGCATTTGTCACCCCGAGTGGGACGGGTGTGCCCAGACGTGGGTCCCGTGCTCGCCATGCCACTGGAGTCAAGCTATCCTGGCTGATGAGGGCTGAAAGCCCAAAACCGGTCCTAGGATGCTTGTTTCCAGTCCAGGGAGGACCTGGCCTGGCAGTTCGGGCTGGACTGTTCCCATTGGGTGCAGGGTCAAGACTGATTTGCATATGGCTGGGTCCAAACTGGAATGGCATGGTGAGCAAAAAAACGATGGATTTAGGCCCAGATCTTTGTGCTGGGGTGAAGGTATGACATTGTTCTGCATTCTGTCCATCAATTGTTGTTTTTGCATTTTTTAATTTTGACTAGGGGCATTCAAAAGAAGACTAGAACATTGCCTAGGATAGCCTGAAATTCTGCAGTGGTATACTAGGGCATTGCCAACGGTAGCCTAGAGACCTTTAGTAGCAGACCAGGTAATTTCCTAAAATAACCTGGGGTCTTTCAATAGTAGAATAAGACATTGCATACCGCAGCCTGAAGGCCTTTAATAACAGGATAGGGAATTGCTAGGTAGCCTACCATCCTTCAATGGTAGACAGGGACATTGCATATGGTACTGTGGTACCCGTCAGAGGTCGAGTAGGGCATTGTTAGTGGTAGACTGGGGTTCCTCAGTGGTTTACTAGGGCGTTGCCAACAATAGCCATGGGTCCTTGAGCAGTTGAGTAGGGCATTGAATAAAGTAGCCTGGTGTTCTTCAATAGTAATCTGGAGCGTTTCATGTAGTAAGCTGGGGGTCTTTGTGATAGAGTACTACATTGCATACAGTAGTCCAGGGCCGTTCAATGGTAGACTAGGGCATGGCATTACGTACGGTAACCTGGGGTTCTACAATGTGTTTCCGGTGGGAGTTTGAATGCGCAATCTGAAATAAACACTAGTCGCTTCTTCAGAAAGGTGGTAAGTGGACAGGTTCAGAAGACGATTGTGTGAGTGGGGAATATTTGAAAAATATGTGCAAACTAAGTGGAAAAAAACTTAGCACCTACATTTTACCATTTGGTGAAAATATGGTTTTAGTAAATCAATGATTTTTATTGTTGGCCTATAAAGTAACACATTTTCCTGTTTGTGCTTTCTGTCTTGCTAAGGTGCAGATGTTCCAGGCCGACCTTCCCAGATTGCCCGGCACCAGCCCTGTCAGCTCCCCCGCTCTGGAACCGCTAACCAGAGGGAGGGAATGGGCCATGGGAAGATTATTTTACCTCCAAAGTCCAGGCCAATAATGTTATCCGATGTCTCTCTAATTAAAGTCAATCTGCTTTACCTGGTATTCTATTAGAAATTAACAAGGACCACTGTGTAATTGTTGAATAAAGGTTATTACAGGATTGGCACTCCTTCAATAAATGCTGAATACATTTTCCAGCTCATGCTTCCCTGCCTCTCCATTGACACATTCATACCTGTTTTTAACTTTCTTGTTGACCTTGGTGTATCCCTTTCCAGCGCACTGTTACAGCTGGCAATACTTTCCTTCAGTGAGAAAGTTGTGATATGTGCCAGTCATAATGTTGCTTCAGCAAGATGAATCACTTGACAAAGAGTGTATTGAGATCCGGACCCTGATTAGATAGAGGGAGTTTGATCTCTCAGCACTCTGCAATGAGGCTTCTGTCTTTTTTTTCAAATTCTCTATTGATGAATAAACAATACATCATACTGATCGTGATAAGCTGAACCGCAGACCCATCCATGCACAGGACCATAAATGCAATTGCTCACACTGCTTCTCAGTGTCCTGCTGGGACCTGCCACTCTGAGTACGCACAGCCAATGGCAGCATCTGTGGCAGACCTTTGCACTTTAGGGACATGCGCAGTGGCATTTTTCTCTGCTGCCATCTGCTGGCAGTGATTGTGACGAAACGTACAACTATCCCTTCCCGGTTCCTATATTTTCCTTTTCAAATCGGTCATGTGCATAGTTCATGCATGGTTTTCCATATTCATTTGATCTTATTACAATTTGTCAAAGCTTTGTACAAGGAAACATGCATTTGAAGAACTAATAATGAGAAAAGAGGGTTTCTTTTGTGCGACAAGACATGATGTAATGGCGCTGACCGGCCTGCTCGTCACGTAGGCAGGGTCCGGTCGTGCCCAAGAATGACGCATACTCACCCCGTCTTCTGTTACCTTATGTTAATCTAGTGTGAGACTAAGCCCAGAGTGACTTTCGTCTTGTTTATTTATATCCTCTGGCCGTGCTCGGCCATCGAATTGCGTGGGTGGGTCAAGGGTCATCCAGGGGGATCCGGGTGGTTACTGCATCCCTCCAATGTTAGTCTTCAACCAGTCTTCCTTGGGTCGTTGGGTGGCACACACACAGACCCCTAGCCGTTGGCTGGGTGTTGAATTCCGGGATGGCTCAGATTTCTGCCTGGTGCTGATATGGCTTCTTGGCCGCCGTTATTTCATGAGGGCACCAGGTGTTGTACTGGAGGGTGCATGGTCCTGCTCTCAGTCGCTTGTTGTCTTGCAGTGGGTGGCCTGATGTACAGCTCATTCCATCTTTCCTCTCGTTGTCTGGCTTCATCCCAGTCTGCCCGTTCAGCAGGGTCACCGAGCCACCACTCTCTTGAATTTGCGGCTGTGCGCAGCGCATGCAGTGGGCCCTGTAAGAGGGTGGCCCCCTTAGTGCCCCCATTAGGCACATCCCCGTGCTCTGTCGCTGGGACCCCCTCCTTTGGGAGTCCCTCCTAAGTCTAGCGCCTCTGCAGCATAATTTCCGGTGCACAGTGGGCTGGGGACAAGTATTTATACCTGCCCCCACCCACTGGCCATCCTCTTTGTTCCCCGCTGGATACGCTGTCCAGCCGTGTTGTGTCCCTGGGTCCGGAGGTACCGCGAGCGTTGTGTTTGTCGTGGTAAGTTCGGTCCTTTGGGGCCTTTATTAATGTCAGCTCCTAGCCCCTTCTCTTTGGGGCCACTTGTTCTGGTCGCCAGTCTGGCCGTTCGATAGTGTGATTCGGAGGCGGAGGTGGGGGACAATTGAGCAGCACGGTGGGTGGCCCGCAGCCCCGCTGGGTACACGGGCTCCCCTCCCCCACTGTGTGGGGCGCCCGTGTTTGTGAGAGTTCAGGGTCCACAGGTCGACCCTTGGTTTCTCGTTTGAGCCAGGAGGCAGCATCCGCGGTTGAGTGCAGTGAGTCTGGGCCCTGTGAGGCATTAGGCCTTGCCCCTGGCGGTGCTTTGTTTGTCTGAATGCTCATGCCCCTATGCTTTTGGTTTGCATCTGCATGTTTCCTTCATGTGTGGGGCAGACACTGGGGGCCAGAGGGTGCGTTGGAGCTTGCCCAGACAGCTTCCATGTATGGGGAATGCACTAGGGGCCAGAGGAGCAATTAGAGCCTTCCTGGACAGCTCAGTCGGGTTGAAGCGAGGGCTTGTGCTGCTGAGGTTGAAGCTTTGATGCCCATTGGGGCATGATGCCACTACCTCCTGGTGAACCACCCTACCCCCCTTTTTAGGTCTTGCCTGAGCCAGCGCGCATGCACTGCTCTGCGAGGCTTATAGTAAGGACTTCCATCTCACACATCTTTTCCTCATGTTGTTTTTTTTTCCGGCCACGCATTTGATTGGCCATTGCGTAAGGCTTCCACAAAAGAAAGCACACAAATGGCCAAGGGCTTGGGTATGTACCGCCTTATCTTTAAATGTTCCCTCCCATAGCCTATGTGTCTCGGGAGCGAGCGCAGTCAACAGCGGCACGCAGGGTGCCATCTGTTTCCACGCTAATTCGAAACAGATGGCACCCTGTGCGCCGCGGCCGCGCTTGTTTTATCTGTAACGTGTTTTTGAGAGTTGAGGGACATCTCTTTGGTGTTGGTGCGTTCATTGGTTTTTGGGAGAAGGTGTCGCCTCTCTCTTAAACCAAGTGAACTATATCACAAGTTCTCCGGTTACATGTGGTTGAGAACAACTTTTAAACTTTTATTCATTCTGGTATCATACTAATATTCAATACTCCCGCATTTATATAGCGCATACATGCCACCGGAACAGCCTCGGTGTGCTGGAGCGCTTGTACAAACCCACGCCCTTTGTGCCTTATCGTGGCAACAGCAAAGCATTGTAAACTAGGCGTGCTTCGGAAGCACAATGTGTTATTGTATGTTGTTTGTGAAGGACGGCCCTCTCCTCACTCCGCTGGGTAATGCCCCCTCCTCCACCCGCGAGAGTATCTAGCAGACCTTAGCCCCCTCAGATCCCTGGCTGGATAGAAGGCCCTGAATAGCAGCCCTGAAAGAGCTCACATATTCCATTAATGCTGCAGCGCCGATACGATCTCGGAGTCGGGACAGGGGGCTGGGGTGCTTATCTGGCAGCCCCCGCTCCCATTCATTGCATTAAACAGAGCGTCTGGCGGGGGGAGGAGGCTTGAAAAATGCGACGCTCAGTAATTTATCCCCCCACCCCACCAATGTCTCTCACAGCTGGCACGATGTTATCATGCCTTTCGCGAGATATTACTTTTTTATTTTATTTTTCATTTGGTGCCCGGGTTCTCAGCCAAGCGGTGGTACCGGCCACTTCTCTTCAAGACCAAGGCCCTGTGTTGAGGCGCTTGCCACTTCGATGCGCTATTAATGACACAGCTGTTCTGAGGATAGAACTTCAGCAGGACGGCAAGGTGGCAGTGTGGTCTTACGTAGATCATAATACTGTTGGTTTGCCTCTTTGTCCTCCCCCCTTTTCTAGCTCGAGCGTTTGGAAGCCACCTGCAGAGGCCATGTCACTGCGCCACTAACATATGGAAACAAATGCAGGAGTTGTATCATTTCATGTGTACAAATTAATAGACTGGTTTTGCACCAAGTAACATTGCCTTGCATTTTACCGCACCTCATTACAGCTTTACAGAGCACCGCTGCTGCTTTTTGTGTGGCATTCTAACGTTCATCTGCGTCTGTGTCTCTTTACGATAGTGGTAGCTTCCCTAAGAAGGAAATACTACTCGCAGTGTCGCAATGGCCGCTTGGATATTGCCTACAACTACATCCACATCTATACGATAAACTTGCCACCCAATAATAGAAATGTAATGTATTCCGACGAGAGCTTGAAGCTGATGGGGGGAAGGGGTGGTAGACCACTTACACTGAGCACAACTCAGTGGGCAGTCGAATGTGTTTTCATCAAAAGTGTTATTACACAAATTAAGCTCAGCGAGTTTGTCGACCTCGGAAGGATGAATAGCTGAGTCGGGTCGTGTTGCTATTTATTTATTTATAAAGTTTTTTATAGCGCTAGCTAGACCCGTGGGTATCAGAGCTCTTTACATACACAAAGGAAAAGAAAAGATTGCATAACATCGCAGGACATGAAGATGCATAAAGATAAAAGCAGAGACATAATACTTATGTATCCAGTGAGGGGAGAAGGACGCAGGGGGCTGTCACAGTCAGAAAACCACCATCCTTGAAGGTCAAAGTGAGTGGGGAGTCCATTAGGTTATTGATGCCTAGGATGGTTGCCTTGATCTGTAAAGTATTGGTTGAGGAGAAAGAGTTTCAGGTCCTTTTTGAAGCAAGAGAAGGAGGGATTGCATCTGAGGTCAATAGGGAGTGAGTTCCACATCCTGGGTACGTTGCCAGAGAAGGACCGGCTCTGGGTCGTTTTCTTTTTCAGTTTCGGAAGGATGAGAAGAAGAGAGTTGGTGCTTCTCAGAGTTCTGGATTTTCCTGCTTTTACTAGTTTGCTGTTTAGGTAGTTTGGGGATTGGGTGTGAAGGACCTTGTGAGTGATGCAGGCCAGTTTGTAAATACATCTCCCTTCCATGGGAAGCCAGTTGAGTGCGTTGAGGGTTGGTGAGATGTGTTCAAATCTTTTTACACCAGTTATGAGTTAGGCTGCCATGTTAAGGACTGACCTTAGTAGGGCTAGGTGAGCTTTTGGTGACCCTGTTAGGATGGCGTTTCCATAGTCCAGTTTCGAAAGGACTAGGGATAGTACAATTGTCTTGAGATCATCTTGAGGAATGAAAGGTTTAATTTTCTTGAGGTGTTTTAGAGAGTAAAGCGCACTTTTGCAGAGTTCTTGATGAGGTCTTTCATTGACAAGTTCTTGTCCAGGGTAATGGCTAGTGACTTTACTGAGTCGGATAGGACGAGGGAGCAGTTAAGAGCATCAAGCTCCTTGAGCCAGACTTGAATTGGTTGGTGGTTACTTTTGGGAGAGAACAGTATTAATTCCGTTTTGTCCGGGTTCAGTTTTAAGTGGTTTGCGTTAAACCAGGTTTGGATCTTGGTTAGCTTGACATTGAGGTGTCGGTCGTCACTGGGCGATTTGATTTTGTAGTATATTTAAAATCGTAAAATAAGTCAGGCCTCTTGGGATAAAAATCTCTGCTCTGCAGGTTATACCCAGGATTCGCTGCAATGGCAATATAACCCTCTGAGCTCCCCCAGCCTCTGTAATAGAAGGAAACAAGCACATAAAACGCTTTGTTATCATGATTGTTATACCGGTAAAAAAATAAATCACATTTTTTTTTTTTTTTAAAAGCTCAATTCCTTCACATTTACTGTTCATAGAATCGTATAAGTTTGTTGGACTCTGACTAGTCTAAGTTACTGCGTCAGGGTAGAAACCACACAGGGCAGGATACTGAAAAATGAGACGAGAATAACAAAAAAAAAACTGGAACTAAAGACGTATAGAAACAAAGCGGGCTCCAAAACAGGACAGCCTTCATTTGTGCTTCTTGAGAAACATGCACAGAACAAAGAAACACCTATATTTACACCAATGAAGTAGTTAGTTTATTTCCTATTTTCTGTAAATTGGGTCCGAAAAAGCTGCCAGCGAAATGCAGAATTTCCCGCACTCTCACCGCCACCTAAAGCTTTCCAGACACTAGGCTAATACGCTGCATGGCTAAATACTTATAAGGTCCCAATTAAGGCGCGACCTATTGGCTATGCCAATGCTTGTTTGTGGTTGGTTGCTCCAGCCTCCCTGACTGTGGGAGCACATTTGGCGGCATGCCCATGCGGTTTCGGGAGGTGGGGGAGCTATTGAGCGGCTGTTGGGTGGCTTGCAGCTCTGTCAGGGGCCCAGGCACAAACTTGTATTTTAAGGAGAGGATGTGGGCCAGGCCGGTCGGTCACCTCATTAAAGGCGGCACTGTGGTTTCTACCCGTGCAGGCCTGTGACCCCCCCACCCCCACCCCCATTAATGCAACTATAGTAACCAGTGTAGAGGGCCCAGGGTTTGTGTCCCGGTTAAGGCCATATAATTTTGTTCCTTGGGCAGTCCCGGGGAAATGCAACGTATCTTGCTTTGTGTTTCATGGGTAGCACAGTTCCCGTTCCGGTTTTGATGAAGGAAGACTGATCTGTGATAGAGGACTGGGTAGTGTTCCAGCTTCATGGGAGTGAAACAGCTGCGAGAGGGCGGCCAATCTCAGTCTCTGGGTCGCACATTAAGATAAACATGCAGTGCAGCTATGTCCCCTTTTATGCAGCCGCGGTCGGTGGTGGGAGTGCTGCCGGGCGGTGACGTGGGGAGGGGCAGGGTGGGGGTAGTAAGCTATGGATTACGGAGGTTTACAGGTAAGTGAACATATAAATAAATAAAACGAATTTCGTTGCGTGCACTGCATCGCATTTGGGGATGCAGTGCGCGCAGCGAAATTCGTTTTATTTATTTATATGTTTACTTACCTGTAAACCTCCGTAATCCATAGTTTACTACCCCCACCCTGCCCCTCCCTCCCCACGTCACCGCCCGGCAGCACTCTACCACCGATCACAGGCTGGTAGTAAACTATGGATTACGGAGGTTTACAGGTAAGTGAACATATAAATAAATAAAACGAATTTCGTTGCGTGCACTGCATCGCATTTGGGGATGCAGTGCGCGCAACGAAATTCGTTTTATTTATTTATATGTTTACTTACCTGTAAACCTCCATAATCCATAGTTTACTACCCCCCAACCTGCCCCTGCCCCTCCCCACGTCACCGCCCGGCAGCACTCCTACCACCGACCGCGGCTGCTTTTATGTCTGGTGCTAAGATTAGGACATTGGATCTCATCGCTCTTCTCATGTTCAGAGCGCTGTGATAATTTAAAATGCACCTCAGGATTTAAGTGTGTCAGCCACGGGCTATGCTCTGTGGTGCAGATGTGTGGGCTACACCCTGTGATCCTGGCAGGTCACGTGGTCCCCCCTGCTTGGTGTGGAGTTGGTGTGACTGAAGGGGCGGACAGGTTGGCGTGTACATGTTCCCGTCCTGGCCATGTCTCTTTTGCCCCACCAAGTGGAGATGCATATTATGCTGTGCAGCGGGGCTGCTGCAGTCCGAGACCGTCCATGTAAGTAAAATGTAAGTCCGTTTTTATATAGCGCAGCTACTCACCCTTACGGGTCTCAAGGCGCTGGGGGCCGTAGTGGAAATTAAGTGAGCTATTGCCCAGAGTCACATGGTGCTGAGCTGAGCTGCCGCCGGAGCCGGGGATCGAACCGTGAACCCTGTGCTCCGAAGTCAGCTGCCCATTAGTTGCGCTCAAGGTTTGGGTCCTCATGTTGTGTGCCTTAGAGGGTGAGCTGCGCCGCTGGGGTTGGTTTTGGCGCCTCTCGTGGAGTTGGGATGCTCGATTCGGACCTCGGTTCGGCCTGTCCTGTTTTGGCACCTGGGGTTGGCACCGTCGGTGGCGTGTGCTGTGAGTAGTTTGTCTTGATTTCCTTCCAAAATTATTTACAAAATGTCGCAATGCGTTTGCCATGGTGCAAACGGATGTAATATCCCCAATGGACAACATTGTACACGTGTCAGTTTACTTTTAATTGCCGGAAATATTGTCGCACCACAAAGTTGATTATATATCTGGATACAATACCAGAAGAGGCAGAACTATGCAGCACACCATGATAAGCAAATAATTTAGCTTAAATTATTTAATGTAAGGCCAAAGAGAGAGCCTCAAGTGTACGGGCCAGAATCATTAGGCCACCGGGTGGCACGACAAAGTACTTTTAAACGTGCAGGCGGCACAACTGGAAATGGTGAATGCTAATTATTCCTTAAGGTCTGCCTTGTGCCAGTCAAATGGGGATGGCGTGCACAATAGATGAACATGCTTGTTTTAATCAATACTTTGTTTCAGTTAGAAGGGATGATTTGCACAATTCTGATATGCCCCAGAAAATTATTTTTCAACTTGAAATTTACTCATGTCCACCCTGTTTAAGTTGGGTGGGCGAGTTGCCTAACAGCCGATTTGTATCATTGACAGTTCGGATGGCTCGTGGAGCGAGGGATGCTTGGTCTGCTCGCATGGGCAGGTGAATTATTCGCAGCCTTAGCCTTGCATGCTACTTTGCGTTTGATTTAACTGACTTGGGTGATGTATTGGAATTTGTTGCCGGCATGCGCAGAGAGATGGGTTTTTCGATACTATGCAGCACCATAAACTTAACCTGATTTAGTAATCAGGCTAAGGAGTGGCTACATGACACTCTTTGGTCTTGGAAATGATTAGTTTGTTGGCATGCTTTGCTAGATGTTTTTTGCAAACTCACGCATTTTGTGGTTCCGCTCTCCTATACCAACATCTTTAATAAAGCAGCTGGCCTGATTTGTTCCTTAACGTAGATACAGAGCAACATTGCTGTGGCCAGGTGGGCCCAGCGTGAAGGGCTGAATCTTTCTCAGAGTTTGGGTTATGATTTGTGATCAGGATGTGTGGAAAGACGGGTTCCAGACCTTTATTTTAATTTCAAGTAACATCATTGTTGATTGATTTCTCGTACAGGCCAAAGGTCTGCAGAGTTTGATAGTAAAAGTGGAGCTGAACCCATCAGTTGTGTGTCAATTCTGTTAAAACCAAGGGGGTATTAAAAGGTGTGGGTAACTGGTGCTTAGAAAACCCAGAGGAAGAATGGGTATTAGTTGGCAGTAGGTCCACAGCACTCCACCAGGTCACCCCTGCCACTGGTATTATATTTACTGCAATTTTATTACTAGGATATTGAAATTTCACATTGAAATTTCCTCATATGGGTCAACAAACTCACATCACTAAGTTCTTATAGGCGTAGTAGTGACCATAAGGGTCCTCTATTTGCTGCTCTTCCCAGGTGCCCAAGAAGGCACCTGGTGAGGGCATTACTGGCCTCGCTTGAGGGCATCAAGCAGGAACCCTCTGGGTTTGTTATGATAGAGGAACAACATTATAATTCAATAATCCAAACACAAGAGTAAGTTTTATACAGTAGATATCTTGACCACATGTATTTCAAGGGACCTTTATGTCAAATGAAGGTACAGGAAAAAATTCAGACAATTGCAAAGGATCACACAATTTCCATTACTTAAGGCCATCCCATCAGAAGTGGTGCCGCTATGTATAATAGTGGGGACAGACACCAACAAATAAAGGTCTTGGGGGGTCATTGTGGCAGGACATGTACACACACGTCACATGAATGGGAGCATCAATGGTATAGACATACTTTTTTTGGTGCTAGTTTGTTTTGAGTCACATGCAAGTGCGTCATGTGAGCTGGATTAGGTACCCAGATCACGCACATTAGGCAGAGGGGTCCAGTAGGATCCACATAAATGAGGACGGCACCAGAACATGAAACTGCAACTTTCAACAATTTTGTTAACAGTTGAACAGCCTTTGAGGTTGGTCAGCTGGACAGCACAGGATTCAACTGCACGTGGAAAATTCCTTTGGGGAATTAATGGACAGATTGAATTATACAGACCCGCATTTCTCAAGGCCACTCATTTATGAGCACCAGAAGCTGGGCAGCCACGTAGCTTGGTGAGGACGGTCACAAACGTATAACAGCCTTTGTTGTGAGAAGTTGGCCTGGCATATGCTGTCCACTAATTATAGTGGGCACCTTGCACCAGTCCAAACAACTCCTTATTGGAGATAGGTTAAAGACAACCTTATTGAAAGCTATCCTAGTGGTAGCTATGGAGAGCAGCCTTCAGGCTAAGTCTTGAAGGAATGTAGCAGCTTGTTTTACCAGTCTATAATCTCTTGAGTGACCAAATGAAAGAGGACCACACCAGGTATATATTCAAAATATATGTATTTATTGCTAAACACACCCCTCTAGTCTCTTTATGAGGCTAGAGTTCGAAGTACATAAGTTATAAGTTATTTAAACACAGTAATAGCACAAATACACGTTTGGGCCCTAGGGGCGTACCAAACCATATACCAATAAAGTGGTATAAGAACCACGACTGAACTAGACACTAGGCCTAGAGCCTCTAGAAGTGCTTGGACCACAAGGAACCACCCAAGGTAGTGACACAGGGGACCCACGGGAGACGCGTGCAGTGTAAATACACAGCCGCGAAACGCCGTTAACTTCTATGGAGAAAGTCGCGGTTTGGAAATTAAAGAAAAGGGACACTTAAAGGAGAACTTGGAGCAAACCCTTTGAGAACTAGGTCGTTCTAGAGTCTCTACCCACGGGAGCACCGGAGTACTCTTGTTACCTCACCCAGGGAAGCCGGGTGCATAGGTGCCTTTCGGGGTCGGGTTTCGTCGTCGATTTGAATGGCGATCTGCTGCAAAGTGCTGCTGGCGACCAAGTGGAAAGTGTCCGGGTGGATCCAAGAGTGGATCGGAGATCTGAAGAACCTGAAAGCAGAGGGGACAGAGTCTGGGTCACTAGCCAGTGACCAGGAAGGCGATGAGCGGATGCCCACCGATGTCGAGTGCTTCAGGTAGGTTGACGGTCGTCTTGACTCTTCAGCCACGAGGTCCAGGAGGCGTTGTCGGCGACCAGGAGCAGGATTCGGGCTGGTACACAATGTCTGTCGAGTGCTGAGGTGTCGGCGACCGGATTGGACCCAACAAGCCTTGGCAACGGCAAGTCTCAATATAGATGAAGAATGACGATGATGCAGACCAGCAAGGTCTGAGGAACTCACCCAGCAAAGGTAAATGAGGGCAAGCCTGGAGCAACCAGGGAGCCCAAGAAGAAAAGGATTGGCCTTCGTGAAGGGCTACTAGCCAACGGGCTAGCGACCGCAAAGGAGCCTCGAGACAGTGCACGTGGAGCTGGCTCACAGGACACTCGTGGAGTGGAGGCCAGTGATCTTCGGTGCAGTTGGTGCTGGAGGCTAGGGCTACTCAGAGCCCAAAGCACGACTTCGTGGGCGACCCAGAAGAGGATGCACTAGCAAATGCGTGCGGTGTCCAGGGGTCACGGTTCCACGTTACCCACGACAGCTACGGGCCTCAGCTTTGCTGGGGACTCAGGGCAGCCTCGGGGAAGTCTGGAAATCCACCTCTGGTGATGCAAAGACTTCGGCGTCCGACGGGAGCTTAGGTGATGCAGACCGGACAATTGCTTCTTTGGTGCCTGCCAAGCAGGGGAGTCAGTCCATGACCCCAAGGGAGATTCTTCTGTCCTCTAGACTTGAGTAGAGCGTCGAAGGTCCAGGATTCTGTGTCAGAGTTTCGTCCAGGGATAATCTAAAGTCCTAAGGACTGGGTTCCTATACTTATACTAAGTTTAGGGGTTGGACTACTCTGTGGCCCCACCTATGGGTGGGTCAGGGCAGAGGGTGGCTACACCCTTTCCTTTGTCCAGTTCACGCCAAAGCAGGGGCTGCAAGCCCCTGATCCGGTTTGAACTGGGGTATGCACTAGGGACACCAAGTGTGCCCCCAGTGCAGGACTTCAAAGCACCCGAAAGTGCTCCCGCCCAGCCCCAATACACACTATCCTGTCTGGGGAGGTGGTCACACCTCCCTGGGACAGGAAACCTATTGTCCAGGCCTCCCCTGCTGGAGTTTCGTCCAGCAGCAGGAGGCCAGACTTGTGTCTGTGGCAGCAGCATCCATTTTGTGATGCCAGGGCTTTAGAAAGAAGTTACCGGCCAGGCCAGGGTTAACATGTCTCTCCCTCTAGAAGGGTGGAATGCTACCCCGCCACCAGAATTGGCGGGGGGTAGTATTCCAAGATGTTTGACACCAAACACGACATGTTTCGGTGCAGCCATTCCAAAGTTAGCATTTAACGCGAGGTTATAATGCGCTTAAGAGTATATGGTCAGGCTGCACTACAAACAGCATCAGAGAAGGGTCTCCGAACGCTGCAGAGGGGCCCTGCTCATGCAGGGGCACCCTCTCACATAGGAACCACGCACTCTGCCTTCAGGATTGATAAGGCCTGCCATAGGAGTGACTTATAGGTTTATATGTGTGTATGTATATAGTGATATAGGTAACCTATATCACAGTAAGTGGTGCATGCACCACCTTACCCAGGCAGCAGTAGCAGACCTGTGGTGTCAGTTTGGATGGCCTTCCAGGGGTGGCATAATACATGCTGTAGCCCCTGGTAGGCCTCTGAGGTACCTATGCCCTTGGTACATAGTATACCATATACTAGGGACTTATAAGGGCACTCCAGATTCCAATCAGAGATGTGCCTAAGGCACATGGAAACCATTTTAGAGAGGAATCAGCTAGGCTGGGGTTCTGATTAGCAGGGCCCCAGCCAGACGAAGGTCGAAAAACAGTGAAGCATCAGCAAAAAGTGGTGGTACCCATGTGAAGCAGATCCTACACTCCCACACAACCCCCCCCCAAACGTAGGGACATTAAACTAACCTTGCCCAGTTAAGTCTTCATGTTCTAAGTGGAAGTACCTAGAGAGTCCATCTGCATTGGCATGGTTACTCCCAGGTCTATGTTCCACTGTGAAGTCCATTCCCTGTAGGGAAATGGACCACCTAAGCAGTTTGGGGTTTTCACCCTTCATTTGTTTTAGCCATAAGAGGGGCTTATGGTCTGTTTGAACAAGGAAGTGAGTACCAAACAAGTATGGCCTCAACTTCTTCAGAGCCCAGACCACAGCAAAGGCCTCCCTCTCAATGGCTGACCAACGTTTCTCTCTAGGGGTCAGCCTTCTTCTAATGAAAGCTACTGGCTGATCCTGACCTTCTTCATTCAATTGTGACAGTACAGCCCCTACCCCCAATTCAGATGCATCAGTTTGAACAATGAACTTCTTGGAGTAATCAGGACTCTGTAGAATGGGAGCAGTGCACATGGCCTGCTTCAGGTCATCAAATGCCTTTTGACAGCTAACTGTCCACTGAACCTTTTGGGCATTTTCTTGGAAGTTAAGTCATTCAGGGTGTCACTATTGATCCATACCCCTTGACAAATCTCCTATAGTACCCAGTCAGGCCTAAGAAGGCTCTCACCTGAGTCTGGGTAGTTGGAGCAGTCCAGTCCATGATGGTCTGGATCTTGCTCTGCAAAGGTTGAACCTGGCCTCCACCCACAAGGTGGCCCAGGTGCACAACCTGACTCTGCCCTATCTGGCACTTAGTGGCCTTGATAGTCAGGCCTGCCTTTTGCAGGGCCTGTAAAACATTCCTGAGGTGGACCAGGTGATCCTCCCAGGTGGAGCTAAAGACAGCAATATCATCTAGATATGCTGCACCATAGGCTTCAGACCTGTGAGGACTGTATTCACCAACCTCTGGAAAGTGGCAGGTGCATTCTTCAGACCAAAGGGCATCACCACAAATTGATAATGCCCACTAGGGGTTGAGAATGCTGTTTTTGGCTTTGCAGCATCAGCTAGTCTGATCTGCCAGTAGCCAGCTGTCAAGTCAAATGTGCTTAGATACTTGGCTGAGGCCAAAGTGTCTATCAGCTCATCTGCCCTTGGTATTGGATGGGCATCAGTCCTAGTGACTGCATTGAGACCCCTGTAGTCCACACACAACCTCATCTCTCTTTTTCCACCACTGGTGTGAGGTTTTGGCACAAGGACCACTGGACTAGCCCAAGGGCTATCTGAGGGTTCAATAACTCCCAATTCCAACATTTTCTGGACTTCAGTCCTGATACAGTCCCTGACATGGTCAGGTTGCCTATAAATCTTATTTTTAATAGGCAGACTGTCCCCAGTGTCCACTTCATGAGTGCACCAGGTGGTCTGACTGGGTGTCAGTGAAAACATGTGTCTAAACTGATTGAGCACCTGTCTACAATCAGTTTGCTGCTGGGTAGTGAGGCTGCCTGCCAAGGCTACACCATCTACTGACCCATCGTCAGGGTTCTGTGAGAGCAGGTCAGGGAGTGGGTCACTCTCTTCCTCCTGCCCTTCATCAGTAGCCATGAGCAAGCCCATGTCTGCCCTGTCCACATATGGTTTTAACCTGTTGACATGGAGAACCCTGTGGGGACTCCTGGGTGTTCCTAGGTCTACTAAGTAGGTAACCTCACCCTTCTGCTCAACAATAGTGTGGGGTCCACTCCATTTGTCCTGGAGAGCTGCTGGGGCCACTGGCTCCAACACCCACACCTTCTGTCCTGGCTGATAAACAGTCAGTACAGCCTTTGGTCATGCCAGGCCTTTTGAAGTTCCTGGCTAGCCTCAAGGTTTTTAGTTGCCTTTTTCATATACTCAGTCATCCGGGAGCGGAGACCAAGTACATAGTCCACTATGTCTTGCTTTGGGGGCTTGAGAGGTAACTCCCATCCTTCCTTCACCAAGCACAGTGGACCCCTGACAGGGTGGCCAAACAAAAGTTCAAAAGGGCTGTAACCAACCCCCTTCTGAGGCACCTCCCTATATGCAAATAAAAGGCAGGGCAAGAGTATGTCCCATCTTCGCCTAAGCTTTTCTGGGAGCCCTTTAATCATGCCCTTCAAGGTTTTGTTGAATCTCTCAACTATACCATTGCATTGTGGGTGATAGGGTGTGGTGAACTTGTAAGTCACTCCACACTCCTTCCACATTGCTTTTAAGTATCCAGACATAAAGTTTGCACCACTGTCTGATACAACCTCCTTAGGAAAGCCCACTCTTGAGAAAATTCCCAGGAGGGCCCTTGCCACCACAGGTGCTGTAATGGTCCTGAGGGGAATAGCTTCTGGGTACCTGGTGGCATGATCCACTACCACCAGGATAAACCTGTGCCCAGAGGCTGTTTGGGGATCCATGGGACCAACAATGTCAATCCCCACCCTTTCAAAGGGCACCCCCACCACAGGTAGTGGTATCAGGGGGCCTTTGTAGTGCCACCTGCCTTGCCACTGGCCTGGCAGGTTACACAGGAGCGACAAAACTCCTTGGTGTCTTCAGACATGTGGGGCCAGTGAAAGTGAGGGACAATTCTGTCCCAAGTCTTGTTCTGGCCCAGGTGACCTGCTAAGGGAATATCATGGGCTAGGGTCAATAGGAAGCCCCTGAACTTCAGAGGTATAACCAACCTCCTGGTAGCACCAGGCTTGGGGTCTCTACACTCTGAGTACAAGAGTCCATCATCCCAATACACAGTATGGGGACCACTAGCTTTCCCAGCAGCCTCAGCAGCAGCTTGCTGTCTGAGGGGTTCAAGAGAGGGGCAGCTCTGCTGCTCCTGGCTCAGATCTGCCCTGGAAGGTCCCCCTGTCCCCAAAACTCAACCTGGTCAGGTTCGAGCTCCTCTGGGACAGTTCCTTCCTCAGGACTGAGATCATCCCCCTCAAGGGACTGATCTTCCTTCTGAGCCAAGGGGAAGGCACTGCCTTTACCCTACTACTCCTCCTCTTGGAAGGCACTTGGTCCATTATTCCAGAATCCAAGGCCTGTTCAGTGCTAGACATTTTGGCATGTGACCTGGTCACAGCAAACACATCTGCAGGGATCCCCAGCATTTCTGCATGGGTCCTGAGCTCCACTTCTGCCCAAGCTGAAGTTTCTAAGTCATTGCCAAGCAAGCATTCGACTGGTAGGTTTGCACTCACCACAACCTTCTTAAGGCCAGTTACCCCTCCCCAGGAGAAGTTAACAACTGCCAGAGTATGGTCTGTTCTGACATTGCTAGCATTGGTCACTTGGTACATCTCACCAAGTATAACTTGCCCAGGATTCACAAGGTCTTGTGTCACCATGGTGACACTTGCCCCTGTGTCCCTAAATGCCAAAGCCTCTCGTCCATTGATTAAAGGCTGTTGTCTGTACTTGCCCAGATTACTGGGACTCACAGAGGAGGTGACATCCATGCCTCCATCACAGACTAACACAGCCTGAGTGAGTTCTCTGACTAGGTCAGAGCCCACCTCAGTACCCAGGGTCAACCCTACTAAACCCTTGGCTATAGTACTCCCACCACCAACTGTAACTGTACTAGGGGGAACAGGTGCCTTAGGGGCATTGGTGGGGGCTGGACTTGAGTCTTTGGACTTGGTGCAATCACTGGTCCAGTGGGTCTTTTGCTTACAGACCTTGCACCATGGTTTTCTTTGGCCTTTCCCTTTGGTAGACTGTGAATCCCCACCTGAAGAAGATTTTTGGGGGCCTGGTGAAGACTTTTGATCTTTACCCTTCTCCCCACCCTTATCAGAGTTCTTAGAATCTTGCTTCTTAGGGTCACCACCTTGGTTCTGTACCTTCTGCCTCACCCTGGTTCTGACCCATTTGTCTGCCTTCTTTCCCAATTCTTGGGGAGAGGTCAGATCAGAGTCCACCAGGTACTGATGCAACAGCTGATTTTGACAGTTATTAAGAATCTGCTCCCTCATTATCAGATTGTACAATCCTGTGAAGTCACACACCTTACTGCCTATCAACCAGCCTTCCAGAGCCTTAGCAGAACAATCCACATAGTCTACCCAGTCTTGAGTCTGTGCTTTTGGGTATCTCTGAACTTCAACCTGTATTGTTCAGTTGTTAGGCCAAACCCATCAATAAGAGCACTCTTCAAGACCTTGTAATTATCAGCATCCTCTTCTCTTACAGTGAGGAGCTTGTCTCTACCTTTGTCTGCAAAGGAGAGCCACAAGATTGCTGCCCACTGCTCCTGAGGGACCTTCTGTACTTTACAGGCCCTCTCTAGAGCAGTTATCCATTTGTGGATGTCATCCCCACTCTGGTAGGGAGGGACAATCTTGCTCAGGTTTCTATGGTCATAAGACCTTTCCCTATCTCTAGGGACATGGCTGCCACCATGGGACTCTAGTCCCAACTTTCTTCTCTCTCTGTAGAGATCTAGGGACTCCCTGTCTATAGCCAGTTGCTGTTTTCTGAGTTCAAGCTGAGCTTCCTCATATTGAATCAGCCTCTTTCTCCTCTCATGAGAGGATTCCCTCCTATGAGAGGAGACAGAGGTCCCTATTGAGGTGCCAGAGTGGTTAGACTCCTGAGAAGGAGATCTAGACCTTCTGGGCACACTCACAATCCTTCCTGGGGGGACAAAGTGGAGGTCATCTTGAGCCTCCTCCTCATCCACAGGAGGAATTGGGTTATCCAGGTCAAGGTCATTGTCACCCTCCTGGTCAGTTCCAGAGGGGGGGCTGGGGGTGTTGCTATCCCTGGCCCCATCCTCATCTTCTGCCCCACCCTCTGCTCCTACCCCTTCAGTCCCTAAGGGCCTGCTGAGATCATAAGCCTCTAACATCTCTCTCAGATGTTGGGTGGTGGGAGCTTTGGCCTGTCTTCAGTTTCCTCAAATTGCATAATGCTCTCAATTCCAAGAATGGGAGTGTATCATACTTGGAGGGAAGAAGCCCAGGGGCTTCTGGCAAGGACTCACTGGGTCCTGGCTTTGAAGACATCACTAGTGAGGTGTGGTGTATGCACTACCTACTCTATTGTGGCCTACTAAACTCTCTTGAGTTGTAGAAAGGGTGTGCTATCCCTTAACACACAACTCTAAGTTCAGTAGAACTTACTGTATACTAAGCTTAATTTATATGTACCTTAGGTACCTTTAGTGGTTTTCAGTTGATCAATTCAATTGAGATTATCTGGTAAAACAATAGCAAGCTGGAATACCACACGCTGCACACCAATGTGAGAAGTTGTCCTGGCATATGCTGTCCACTAATTATAGTGGGCACCTTGCACCAGTCCAAACAACCCCTTATTGGAGATAGGTTAAAGACAACCTTATTGAAAGCTATCCTAGTGGTAGCTATGGAGAGCAGCCTTCAGGCTAAGTCTTGAAGGAATGTAAAGCAGCTTGTTTTACCAGTCTATAATCTCTTGAGTGATCAAATGAAAGAGCACCACACCAGGTATATATTCAAAATATATGTATTTATTGCTAAACACACCCCTCTAGTCTCTTTATGAGGCTAGAGTTCGAAGTACATAAGTTATAAGTTATTTAAACACAGTAATAGCACAAATACACGTTTGGGCCCTAGGGGCGTACCAAACCATATACCAATAAAGTGGTATAAGAACCACGACTGAGCTAGACACTAGGCCTAGAGCCTCTAGAAGTGCTTGGACCACAAGGAACCACCCAAGGTAGTGACACAGGGGACCCACGGGGGACGCGTGCAGTGTAAATACACAGCCACGAAACGCCGTTAACTTCTATGGAGAAAGTCGCGGTTTGGAAATTAAAGAAAAGGGACACTTAAAGGAGGACTTGGAGCAAACCCTTTGAGAACTAGGTCATTCTAGAGTCTCTACCCACGGGAGCACCTGAGTACTCTTGTTACCTCACCCAGGGAAGCCGGGTGCATAGGTGCCTTTCGGGGTCGGGTTTCGTCGTCGATTTGAATGACGATCTGCTGCAAAGTGCTGCTGGCGACCAAGTGGAAAGTGTCCGGGTGGATCCAAGAGTGGATCGGAGATCTGAAGAACCTGAAAGCAGAGGGGACAGAGTCTGGGTCACTAGCCAGTGACTAGGAAGGCGATGAGCGGATGCCCACCGATGTCGAGTGCTTCAGGTAGGTTGACGGTCGTCTTGACTCTTCAGCCACGAGGTCCAGGAGGCGTTGTCGGCAACCAGGAGCAGGATTCGGGCTGGTACACAATGTCTGTCGAGTGCTGAGGTATCGGCAACCGGATTGGACCCAACAAGCCTTGGCAACGGCAAGTCTCGATATAGATGAAGAATGACGATGATGCAGACCAGCAAGGTCTGAGGAACTCACCCAGCAAGGGTAAGTGAGGGCAAGCCTGGAGCAACCAGGGAGCCCAAGAAGAAAAGGATTGGCCTTCGTGAAGGGCTACTAGCCAACGGGCTAGCGACCGCGAAGGAGCCTCAAGACGGTGCACGTGGAGGTGGCTCACAGGACACGAGTGGAGGCCAGTGATCTTCGGTGCAGTTGGTGCTGGAGGCTAGGGCTACTCGGAGCCCAAAGCACGACTTCGTGGGAGACCCAGAAGAGGATGCACTAGCAAATGCGTGCGGTGTCCAGGGGTCACGGTTCCACGTTACCCACAACAGCTACGGGCCTCAGCTTTGCTGGGGACTCAGGGCAGCCTCGGGAAGTCTGGAAATCCACCTCTGGTGATGCAAAGACTTTGGCGTCCGACGGGAGCTTAGGCGATGCAGACCGGACAATTGCTTCTTTGGTGCCTGCCAAGCAGGGAGTCACTCCTTGACCCCAAGGGAGATTCTTCTGTCCTCTAGTCTTGAGTAGAGCATCGAAGGTCCAGGATTCTGTGTCAGAGTTTCGTCCAGGGATAATCTAAAGTCCTAAGGACTGGGTTCCTATACTTATACTAAGTTTAGGGGTGGGACTACTCTGTGGCCCCACCTATGGGTGGGTCAGGGCAGAGGGGTGGCTACACCCCTTTCCCTTTGTCCAGTTAGCGCCAAAGCAGGGGCTGCAAGCCCCTGATCCGGTTTGAACTGGGGTATGCACAGGGACACCAAGTGTGCCCCCAGTGCAGGACTTCAAAGCACCCGAAAGTGCTCCCGCCCAGCCCCAATACACACTATCCTGTCTGGGGAGGTGGTCACACCTCCCTGGGACAGAAACCTAGTGTCCAGGCCTCCCCTGCCGGAGTTTCATCCAGCAGCAGGAGGCCAGACTTGTGTCTGTGGCAGCAGCATCCATTTTGTGATGCCAGGGCTCTAGAAAGAAGTTACCGGCCAGGCCAGGGTTAACATGTCTCTCCCTCTAGAAGGGTGGAATGCTACCCCGCCGCCAGAATTGGCGGGGGGTAGTATTCCAAGATGTTTGACACCAAACACGACATGTTTCGGTGCAGCCATTCCAAAGTTAGCATTTAACGCGAGGTTATAATGCGCTTAAGAGTATATGGTCAGGCTGCACTACAAACAGCATCAGAGAAGGGTCTCCGAACGCTGCAGAGGGGCCCTGCTCATGCAGGGGCACCCTCTCACATAGGAACCACGCACTCTGCCTTCAGTATTGATAAGGTCTGCC
Organism: Calotriton arnoldi; assembly: GCA_963921515.1. Taxonomy (NCBI): domain Eukaryota; kingdom Metazoa; phylum Chordata; class Amphibia; order Caudata; family Salamandridae; genus Calotriton; species Calotriton arnoldi. The sequence continues at coordinate 89,665 of CAWUFW010017161.1, read as the reverse complement.
ATAGGAGTGACTTATAGGTTTATATGTGTGTATGTATATAGTGATATAGGTAACCTATATCACAGTAAGGGGTGCATGCACCACCTTACCCAGGCTGCAGTAGCAGACCTGTGGTGTCAGTTTGGATGGCCTTCCAGGGGTGGCATAATACATGCTGCAGCCCCTGGTAGGCCTCTGAGGTACCTATGCCCTTGGTACATAGTATACCATATACTAGGGACTTATAAGGGCACTCCAGATTCCAATCAGAGATGTGCCTAAGGCACATGGAAACCATTTTAGAGAGGAAGCAGCTAGACTGGGGTTCTGATTAGCAGGGCCCCAGCCAGACGAAGGTCGAAAAACAGTGAAGCATCAGCAAAAAGTGGGGGTACCCAGGTGAAGCAGATCCTACTCTCCTACATGTGTGGCCACCAGTAAACAGGCAGGCCTTTGATTCTTGTGGAGGGCAACTAATTCTGGGGAGAAACCTATTGAACTAGGTCCAATTCCTGGATTAAGCAACCATGGACAGCCCAATAAAGGTCCTACTGTTGTCATCATTGATTTACTACAAAGAACCATGGATAGGGAGCATATTAGTTATCACAGCAGATGGGTATCACAAGATGAACGGGTACACACGATTGCTGAGGCCTCATTGACGCCGTGTCATAGCAGTCCAGATCACACCACAGGGGGCGAATACAAAGCCATGTCATCTGACAGAAGATGCTAATTTTAGATGTCTGGGTTTGGTGCTTGCAATCTCATCCCATTTTGCAGTCAGAAATGGGAAATGTAAAGTAATATATGTGAATGGACTGGGCTCGCTCAGCAGTGAAGTAAGCAAAAGATTTAGCACATTTCTATAATCCTGAAGTGTGACACAAGCAACAATTTTAACACAGCCAAAGCAAAGTACTTATTGGCAGAGGCACAATAGACGAACATTCACTGAAACCAGATTTGACACTATTAATTGTTCGCCATAGTTTAGCAAAAAAACTGTCTGTGCAGAAGTCTGGTCAATTCAGCAAAGTATGTGCACTCCGTAAATGAGTGCATGTTTGAGGTTGCTTCAGTTAAACTAAAATGTACCCGCCTTATCGCCATCGCAGCTAGGCAGGTTGTGTAAGTTGCCTATCTCAAGTATGGTGGTTCCAAAGTTGGGGAAACATGGGGTTAGAGCACAAATAGGCTACAATGTATGAAAAAACATTGGCCATTCCCATATTCAAGAAAGGGTAGGTAAACTGTACATATTTTTCTCCTCCTGTTCCCACCTACTTGTCTGCACCCTGGTATACATTAGCAGAAGTTTGGAATTGGACGACTTACTCTAGGGTGGGGACATCAGCACGGCGACACAGCATCTAAATATCGCAGTCAGACGGGGCGGGGCTTGCATGCAATATGGACATGAAATGAAGCAGAATAACTGGGGGTGCAGGCCCGCCTCCACTTATTGCATTAGATAGTAGGGCAGTGGGATCCACAATGCTAAAGGTGTTACACTTGCCCATATAGAGGCAGAAGGGTACATTTGCAGGAACCTGTAACAGAGTGGGTTTTAAAGAGGTTTTCATTTTGGCCATTGCTATAAAAGATGTGCACTCTGTAAACGTGAGAGTCATTCAGCCTGGCGGAAGGTGTAAGTTTGTATTTCCAAAAAGTGTTCTGTGACTCCAATAGGGTGGAGAAACAAGGGATCGGATCACAAATACAGACAAGTCCAGAACACATTTTGCATTCATATTTAAGAAGGTGCAGGTAAATCTGCTCATATGTTCACTCCGTGTCCTCACAAATCCAAAAGCATTGGCAGTGGCATCTTTTTCGTCACTCTGGTATAACTTTAGCAAAATCTGGCTAAGGGCTACACACACTAGGGTGGGGACATCAGCATGGCGACACAGCATCTGGAGATCGCAGTCAGACGGATGGGTCTTGCAGGCAATAAGGACTTGAAATGTAGCAGGATATTAAGAGTACCCTTAGAGGACCCCTGCCCCCCCCTTTGGTTAGAGCTACTTTTGTCTTGGGTTAGGTGGGGAGGCTAACCTGGCATCCTCGAAAAGACATGATTAGCTTAAATCGATATATGTCACATGATATCTATGGGGAGAGGGCCATGCCTATAGTGCCAGCTCAGGCGGGGGGGTGGGGGGGTGCCATTGGTCTCCACCCAAGGACCCTCTCCAGAGAAAGACATATTTCACTTGCTGGTGCGGCACTCGGTTATCAGTTTGAAACCCCAAATTTGGGACTAACCAAGTAGGGGGGCGGGGGGGGTGGGGTGAACAAGGGCTTAGTCAACCCCAAATGTAAATGCACATATTTGCATGCAGTGCACAATGGATTATATCAGACAGAACTGTGGTTACGAAGAGAGCAGTAGTTTTAAATTCGTTATGGGGTAATAATTCTTGTGCCGGCGCTGTACTACCATAAAAGTAGAGGGCAGCGGGAAGATAAGGGTATGGTGTTGGCCACAGACAATTCCTTGTTAGCAAATATACTGATGGCTTTGGAGGCAAACTCCACTATGCTTACCAGTGAATCCTGAAATCAGGGACTGGGCGGTGAGGGGTGAATACACGACCCGGCAACACCTAACCAGAAGGCCCATATTGGCCCGGAGGGCACCACAGGGACAGTACCCGGAACTGTGGTTAAAGAACCATGGACAGTAGTTCTCAACTTCCGGGAGGCCATCAAACATTCCTTCGGATGGTTAAATAAAGCTGTGGTTGAAACAGAGAACAGTAGTTCCCAACTTCGGTGATAAGCCATGCACAAGCCCACCAAGCAGGAGGGCTTGGTTTAACTCGAATTCAAAATCAAATAATAGAATAAGAAGGGCTTGGTAAATTAGGCATGGCTTTTTTAGTGCAAACACCACATGGTACCCCCGATAGGGACGGGGAACGCGCATGTCAGAAGTAGATATGAGGGTCCAGCTAGAAGGACGGGTAACCACAGGTTGCAGGAGGTTACGGAGCCCGCTATTGTGGGGGAGCCCCGGACATGATGGTGGCCACATCTGGGGCATTGGCAGAGTTACAGAGCTATCCAGAGGCTGAATGGTACATAGGGGTACCCTTTCAGGAGCACAATAGGGGTGCCTTATGCCAAAATCCCAGGAGTCTTTACGGCAGGACCCTGGTTGAAAACATTTGCATCCCGCTAGTCCTTCGGGCGGTTGTAAGCCTGAGCAACCAGGGGCTTGCCATGCCACGCTCCGCCCCTAAAAAGGTGTGAGTAAAGTTATGGACTGGTGGTCCATGGTATTTAAGGGGGATAATCCCCACATAAATGGTAGAACCGATTGGGTTGGCCACGGTACAGTTTGGCTCATCAGGGCAGCTTAGGTTAGTCACTGCTGCATGCCCTTGAATGGCCTGTAATTTAACCCACCACATTGGCATACACCTTGTATGAAATAAACCTGCAGCAAACTGTTTTCCAACAAAAATTTGTGTGGACTGATTATTTTTGCAGCACGACTAATTACTGCTAAGCGGGGGGGAGGGGGGTTGCTGATATCGGCACTAATGACAAGTTCCGAGTCACAGTTTCTGTGTCCAGGCTGGCAGACACCATGGTGCTTTGGGGGTTCGAGATTTTTGATGCCTGCTCGCTTTATCATTGTTCCTCTTTCTTCGGCTTTGCATGCCAGTGCGGTTAAGGATTGGCACCCTCCATGCAGAACTCATGGGGATAATGTCAGGTCCTAATTCTTTCAGCAGCAAGGCCCATGATGAGCACCGTGTTGTGCAGTGAGGCATGCTTTTGTACGCCCGCAGGAACCTATGTAGGAATACTTCCAGATTGAAGCCTTCGTCAACCGCTAGTCTCATCGCTTTGTTCAGTGCACACGGAAATCGTTAAACATCCCCACTGGCCTAGGACTAATGGGGAGTGAGTCTCAATGAATTCTTTAAACTCTATGCCCTGAAAGCAGGGGCCATAGTCTGTATTTCTTTGGAAATGCCAAATGTCACGAAAAACTATTCAGGGAGAGGGCTGACCTTGCAGGAGCTGTTGATATTGTGAGCTCTATTACTGGGCACTTGGAATATCCAACAACCAGCACCATTGCCAAGCGCCCATCTGGGACGTGGCTGAAGTCGAGGTGAACTTTAATCCAGGGGAATTTGCAGCTTTCCTTTGTGGCTACTGGTGCCACTGGCCTGCTCATCATCTGACATGCAATGCAGTTCTTCACCAGGTCATCAACTGATGCTTCCAGGCTGAGGAACCAGACATTTTCTGTCAGATGAGGATTGTTCTTTGCTGTTCCCTGGTGACCTTGATACTAGCTAGACAACTCTCTTGCACAACATTGCTGGCAGCACTATGTGGTGGCATCTCCAGAGTAATCCATCTGGTGCTACACTGAGTTCATTTCACACCCTCCACAGCTGGGATTACTGTTCCTTGTCCTCGGGTATCCAATCGTTGGCGTCTCTCAGAAAAGTATTTCACATTCCTCCTTGGAGGTTGGCGATGACCTTTTGGAGTGCTGCAACCTCTTGGGTGCTGAGCTCCTACACATGCATCGATTTTAGACAGGCATATCGACTCATAATCCGTACAGAGTCTTCATTAACTGATGCTATGGTGCTCTGTGTAGTCTCCTGACCACCTGGTGTGGAGATAGGAATTGATCCGGATTCTTCGCTCCGGGGCCTCATGCAACTGTAATATGGTATTGCTGGAGCTGCACTGCCCATCTTGTGATGCTGGGTGGTCGCTGTGACGCCATCCCACCAAATAAGGCAACCATTATTTGATGCCAATTACCTTGAACCCACCGCCACACGGATATTTATGAAAGTGTTTGCACCCCCATTTTATTGCCAGGGCCTGCATAGCGAGTGTCCATTGAGGGGAGCGCCCTGATGGTGAATGTGATGGGGGCCCTTTGGCGCGGTTCTCTTTTCTGGGTCAATACCCCTCCAAGAACCACCAGTCTGGCATCAATGACCTGTTCTGTTGTTTTTCCGGAGTAGCAGTAGGCCATTGTGGCATCGTCGAGCAGGGCTTGCTTCACGTTGGCGAAAGTTTCGTCTTCTTTGTTGCTCCAGTACCACTTCACAGAGGTCTTTGTAAGGGCACAGAGTGACTCCAAACGTGTTGTGAGTCTGGGAATAGGTGTAGGCAAGTAGGTGGGAAGGGGGTTAGGGGCCTGGTTCATGGTTTCTGACTACTTCCTGGGGTATACTTTCATTCTGGTGACTGCATAGCCAAAAATTCAATCTGTGGCTTCAAAACCGACCTCTTCTCCAGGTGTAGTGTATGGCCGTAGTCCCTGAGTCATTGTAGTGCTGCCCAGAGGTGGTGGTGGTGGTCCTCTATGGTGGCAGAGTAGATGAGGGTGTCACTGCTGATGTTCAGTCCCAGTCCCATCCCTGTGAATGGTGATTTGAAATCTGGCACCCCTCTTTGCGCCTGTGTTGCACCACCACGTCAATCACCCTCGCCAGCGGGAGGGGTTGCCTGCTGCCCTAGGTGTGTATTTTTGTCTTGGTTGGTGCTAGTGGTTGTCTGGGTTTTAGGGGCTGATCCTGTTTGATACCAATGACATTCCTGGACGTTCCCAAGTCCGTAGAAAACGATGGTGAAAAGTCTACCACTCTATCATGACGCGTTAATTCAATATGGCGGATTTTTCAAAATGGCTGCCCATTATTTGAGATATATGGTATAACTGTTTATATGCCCATGTGTGGTATCATTTTATATGTTTTTAGGGACGGGAAAGTCAAAAATAACATCAAAAATTGTTTCTGATGACTATAACATCAAATTGGGATTAATACAATAAACAACGATAATTATATGTTAATATGCCAAACATAGTTTTGACATTATTTTTTATTTACATTTTTAACATCATTTGAAAAGGATAAACAAATTTCAACTAGATAATATAGCACTTCTCAATATGACACTGACAAATGAAAATTGTTAAAGAGATAAATTCAAACAGCACTCCTCAGTATAAGAATAGTATGATTTCAATCATCGTCCATGTCCACTTCCATGGAATTGCAACAGCTTATTCCTCGACAATCCGTGCACGCATCTGTGCACACTATTCCCTGTCTTTTGCATATACATTGCAGAGTCGCACATTGACTCTTGAGGGACATCTAGTAACGACTAGTTGAACTGCAGCTCTTTGTAGAATTATTTTGATATTGGACACTATAATATTCACTGCCCACTGCTAATCTCTTCCCATAATGCTTTGCAGGGCCTTTGGTTGGGATTGTATTTTTGCCCATAACTGTGCTTGGGGTGGCCCTAGGAGGAAGGGACCACCACTGAATCATTCACATGATATGCTTTTTGTGTTCAAGGCATCTGCTTGGTCCTCCCCCTAGGTTAGGGGGGACCCCAAAATCATCACCTCTCTCATTGCTTGATATTTTATTGTCAAAGTTCTCTTTTGTGAATTTGTTATATGCTTTTTAGCATAGAAAATTGCTTTATCAAAGCATTTGTAGGTGTTTATTATACTGCTGCTATGCTACGTCCATTAGCACAGTTTTTCACTCTGCTACGTGCAATTTGCGTAGTAGCACACACTTTGCATGCTCCGTGAGCGTAGCAAAGTATTATTCCCAGGGTTATTTATGACCCCAGTTGCATCACGTTTGCAGCCACAGAACGTTTTGCATGTGCACCGCAACTGAAAAATACAATTTATCAAGCCACATTAGGTCACTTTGCGTAGCCCTTATTGGCTTTATAAATCTCGATTAAAGCAACGCAGCACACATTGCTGCATTGCCTTGCTCTGCACTAGGGAGGCATGCCATGGGCATTGTGTGGGTGTTCCCACACGACTCCCATGTTTTTTGATGCATTCCCGTATTTACTAGAATTGGTAAACCTGGGAATGCGCCAAAAAGATAAGCTTTCCAATGAGAGGAGTAACAAGGAGAAATACCTTTACTTCTTCTTTCTGTGTGGCAGATATAGGAATATAATCAATCAATGAATCAATCAGGGGTTTATATAGCAAATCTACTCACCCGCAAGTGTCTCAAGGTGCTGAGGGGGTGGGGGGCTGCTGATCCGCCTGGGCGCAGTGGTTCAGTCGAAGAGCCAGGTTTTGAGATCCTTCCCGAATTGCGTCAGCTACAGGGATTGTCTGTGTTGGAGAGGCAGGGTGTTCCAGGTCTTGGCGGCAAGGTGGGAGAAGGATCTCCTGCTGGTTTTGGTCTTGTGCATTTGTGGGGTGATGGCCAGGGCTAGTTGGGCGGAGCATAGGTGTCTGACATGGAATTAGAGGCGGTGGCTCAGATATGCTAGTCCTGCATTATGGAGAGCTTTGTAGGCATGTGTGAGGAGCTTGAAGGTGATTCTTTCAAACCAGCTGTCTTTCTTGGAGTGTTGCTTGCCGGGCACCTACTTGAGGGGTGCCAGAGTGTTGGCATAGTTGGAGATCCATTGGTGGAGATTGCATGCTGAGGTGTTAGCGTCTGCTGATGTCGGAAGTGTGTTAGTGCTGAGGAAGGCAGTGAGATGTTCTTCGGTGACCTTGTTCCAGCGATCCAGCTACGACATGGGGGTGGTGAGGGGGATGGTGTATGGTGGGTGTGGTGAAGGCAAAGTGTACATAGTGGTAGTCAGTTCAGAGTAGTTTGGTTGTGTGGCTGTAGGTGATGTTTCTGCTGGCGGAGAAAAGGAGGTCGAGCATGTGTCCCGCTGCTTGGGTCAGAGCGTTGACTAGCTGCTTGTGTCTGATGTTAGTGAGATTCTACAGAAGGGATGTGGTGTTCTGGTCACTGGGAGTGTCTCGTGAAAGTTTAGGTCACCGAGTAGGGTGTAATCTGGGGTGCGATGAGGTCGACGATGGTGTCGGTGAAGGGCAGGCGGGAGCCAGGAGGCCTGTAGATGAAAGTGCCGCCGAGGGTAGTGTTGGGGTTGATCTGGAAGTGGAGGTGTTCTATAGTTGTCATTGGGTCATCCAAGTGAGTGGTAAGGTGGAGGGTGTTCTTGTGGATGATGGTGATGCCTCCTCCTGGTCGTCCGGCGCGGACCTTGTGGGTGATTTTCTAGCTGTCAGGGATGGCGGTGGCGATGTCTGGGCCACAGCTGGGGTTAGTCCAGGTTTCCGTGGGGAAGGCGATGTCAGGAGAGGCGAAGTCGAGGAGGTCACAGATTTCTGTGGCGTGTTTGTGGAGGGAGCACGTGTTGAGGAAGATGCAGCTGAGCCGGTCGGGTGTGCTGTTGGTCAGCGAGAGGAGCTGACGCGTGGAGGTGGGCGAGGGAGTAGCAGCAGTTGGTGTAGCTGCAGTTTTAACAGAAGAATGGTCCTTGGTTGTCCGGTGATGCTAGGTGGCAGGTGGCATGTCGTCCTGTGTTGAGGGCGAGGAGGGTGCTGGCTTCGTATCGTTGGGAGGTCTGAGAACCAGTGGTGTGGGGCACGGTCCAGGCACGAATAGGTGCAGACGGGCTTGCCTTGGACGCAGCTGCAGAGCGGCTGCCATTAAGTAGTGTGTGGTGGCGCTGGACAGCGGGGGGTGGGAAACAGTCACTGCAGGGGGCAGGCCACAGGGGATTGCAGTGCAGAGCAGCAACGCTTTACCACTAGACCACCAGTGTTGAGGCGCAGGTGGGAGGCTGCGGGTGGAGGAGGGCCTCAAACTTCTTACCAGAGGGTCAGCAGCAGCAACAGGGGCAGCAACTACCAGACGGAGTTGTGCAGGGAAGGGAGCAGTCCACTAGTAAGATACCCTCAGGAACCCTGAGGATTGTTTTTGCACAGGAAGGTGCCCCTTCCTGCACAAAAACAATCCTGCATGGAACACAGGCACCCTTGCACTGTGGTGCAAGGGTGCCTGCGTTGAAAGGGTGCCTGCGTTGACACTAGGCAGCCAAAATGGTGACAGCGCAAGGGAAAAGGTGGGAATGCGCCACATTCTTTTAAATACGGCACATTGCTTCACATTCCATGTCAAGCAGTGCAGCATAGCAAGGTGAAAATGTCATGGATATGCACCTATCTTTTTAACCAGTTAATTCTGCCCCACAGAAACTCCAATCACCAATGCATGACCAGCTGAAAATGAAGACCTGTACACATTCACCTAGATATAGGGAGATTGTGTGAAGGAACAGGAAGTATCGGGACAGGAAGGCTCATGTTGCAGTTTGGTACGTATGACTGGATTGTAGGGCTCAGGGCGGGGGGGGTCAGGGTAGTTTTTAGAGCTGGGGGGCCGGTTTTAGGGGCCAGGGTGCGGGTTGGGGCCGGAGTAGTTTTTAGGGCTGGGGCCTGGGTTTTAGGGACCAGGGAGGGAGGGAAGGGACATTTTTAGGGCTGGGCGGCCGGTATTTTGGCTCAGGGCAAGGGCCTGTGGTTGTGGTCAGGTAGTTAGTAGGGCTGGGGCCTGTGTTAAAGGGCTCAGGGTGAGGGGGCTGGGGTCGGGTAGTTTTTAGGGCTGAGGGCTGGGTTTTAGGGCTCAGGGTGGGGGTCGGAGTAGTTTTTAGGGCTGGGGCAGGGTGGATTTCAGGGATGGGGTGCCAGGTTTTAGAGCTCAGGGCAGGGGGGCTGGGGTATATGCATTTTCCAAGCATGCGTTGACAACAGAAAATGTTGTAAAGGCATGCGTGGCATATGCATGTGCATAAAGACGTGGTCATGGTTATGACTGCATTTTTAAGGAATGCAATATCATTGCTTGCGTGGTTCCATCATACAACCAACTAGAATCCATCAAGCTGCAACATTTATAAGCGTATTTGTTTGTTTGTGTTCACAAGCCCTATATGCTTATGGTTTCATTCTGTCTCAGAATATAATTTAAATATGTTAATACAACTGCAAACCATGATCTTCACTTGTATGTAAAAAAAAATGTTACACTGGCTTGCATGTGAAAGGACGTTTTATGTTGCAACATTGCAAGGCACTCAGCTAAACCCGTTAACATGTCAATGTTATTTATGTGCAAAATCTGTTCATTGTTTTTCTCTTCTGGTTTCCATTAATTATACATTATGTCCACCGTTAGCCAACACAACTATGAGTATTTTAAAATAATAATGTGATTCGTGCTGTGCAAGTAACATTTTAGGACTGCACATTTATGTTATGTCAGGCTATCAAAATTGGGCACTTCCTTTTTTAAAACATTATAGAATATGACATTTTGATAAAAAAAGGGGCAGAGTTCAGCTTGCTGCCAAGAGAGGGCCAGATGCTAGTCCCCCTTTCTGTATTTATCCCTATTTAGTATTATTATTATGATTCATTGCCACAGCACATTTGTGTCTGTGCTTGTTTAATCTTCTAATTGCACATGGAACGGTGCATTTATTATGATACTGGTATGCTAATTCCCTTGACTGATTAACTAACAAATGCCTCCAGGAAATATTATGAAGTACTGTACAGGGCCAAGCCCCTGTGGGGTTACATGTGGGGGAGGGGACAGAGGGAGGAGTTAGGGTTAGTGCAAATGGTGAGAGGTCCGCCTATCTGAGGTAGTCTCCCTTGTAGAGATGGGTTTTCAGTCAAAGGGGATGTTGTTCCATATACTGCGGGCTAAGGCTGAGCAGGCTTGTTTTCTTGTCCTCTCCTTCCTGCGGTGTTTAGTCTCTAGTCTGGCAAAACCAGAGATCCTTGGCTGGCTTTGACAACTAGAGAGTACAGGGTGCCAATGAGCAGGGCATTGCCTCCATCTAGGTACAAGAGGACTAGACTCTGAAATGTCATTTTGAAGTCTTCTCTTGGAAGAAAAGATTTTACTTTTTTCATGATTGAGAGGTGGGACCAGGCTGTTTTGGTCTTCTTGGCAATCTGTTCTTTGAGTGAACATCTCAAGTTAAAGGTAAATCTAAGGAATGTGGCCTGTTATGCCAATTGGGTTCTGAAGCCCGTTAATGTTAAATCAGAGATGCATGACTGAATCAGAGAATATTTGGCATTGTTGGCAACAAGGATGATGAGTTGAGTCTTCATGGGTTCAGCATTAGGTGGTCTGTTAATATCAATCAATCAATCAATCAGGGAATTGTAAGCACGCTACTCACCCGTGAGGGTCTCAAGGCGCTGAGGGTGGGGGGGGGGGTATTTATCCGTAGATCAGTCTAGCCGAAGAGCCAGGTCTTGAGGGTCTTCCTGATGGTGTTCAGGGAGGGGGCTCGTCTGATGTCTGCCGGTAGCTCGTTCCAGGTCTTGGCCACAATGTGGGAGAAGGATCTTCCGCCTGCTCTGGCTCTGTGGATGCGCGGGGTTTCAGCCAGTGCGAGGTTGGAGGATCAGAGGTTTCTTTTGGGTACGTGGAAGTTGATTCTGTCATTGAGGTATTTGGGTCCGTTGTTGTGTAGGCATTTGTAGGCGTGAGTGAGGATTTTGAAGGTGACTCTTTTCTCCAGTTTTATATGCATTTGAGGCAGACTTCAGTCTCTGTATGTCATTGGTTGAGGAGATCTTGAGATAGCCTTGGGTGTTGTCAGCATACTTGTGGATATTGATGCTGCTTTTTTCAAGGATAGTGCCCAAGGCTTCCAGAGAAAGGTTGAGCATGATGGGGACCTTTGGGACTCCACAGGTGGTGGGAAGAGTTCAGTATCTGGTAGGGCCTGTCTGAATGAATTGCCATTGGTTAGTGAGGTAGGTTGTTTGATGTTGTTCTCTGCAAGGATGGTGCCCAAGGCTATAATAAAGTTTGAGCATGATGGGGACCCAGGTGACTCCACAGGTGATATGGAGAGTCCAGTATCTGGTAATTCCTATCTGAATGATTTGCCACTCGTTGGTGAGATAGGATGTGAGAGATATCAAGAAGAACTATCTCACAATATTTAGGAACTAGAATGTTTATGTGTGGAAAACACTTTGGTTTTATATGAAAACCCTCACCCACCAACCTAGTTGGTGGCATGCTTCATCATCGGGTCCCACCCAAGGTGCCGAGTGCACCTCTGGTGTGCTTTGACGCCTGAATTGCAGCGGAGCAGGTGTGGTGTAAGTGCTAAAGTGGTGCTGTGATAGTGAAGTTAAAAGCTGTCCAATGGGTCCCTTTGAATAAAGAGTTATTTTAGTAATGGGCCCTCTGGCAGAATTAAAAAGAGGTGCTATGGTCGGATATGTGTCGAGGTAATGTCTCTAATATCCTATATTAAAAGATCAGGTCTACATGTTTCAGCCAGGTTACTACGTATGCTGGCTTTCGTCAGGACCTATGTGAAAAAGTGTTTACGTGAAGATCAAGTATATTAGACTTGTCAATTTGTTTCACGCGCTAAGGTGTGGTGGAGGAGGATAATTGCTGCCTCCTCGTGCTGCTTAAAACGGGAATAGATTCATTCCGAGCAGCATGAATCCTGCAAGGGGGCAGGGCCTGTAGTCACACGTTCTTCAAGGTCGCCTGCCCTCGTCTCACACCTATTCTGGCCTTCCGATCAGGATTCCGAGATAGGATGTGAACCATTGTAAGATCGTGCCTGAGAAGCCCTTGTAGTGGGGCTCAATATAGGATGGTTGACATTCTTGAAAGCTCCTGAGGGCTCAAGCGAGACTAAGGTAAGTTTTTTTTATTGTTGAGGAAGAGGGCTTTGTCAACTACTTAGAGCATGGTTGTGGTAATACTGCAGTGTGGTCTGGATCTTGATTGGTTACTTCGAAGTAGGTTGCTCTTGCTGGTGTGCTCCAGTAGCTGGGTGGAACTGCCTTCTCAAAGGTTTTTCTAACAAATGGTAGGTGGTTTATAGGACAGAAGTTGGGAAGATCAGTAGGATCCAGTGTAGGCATTTTCAGCAGCGGGAGAATCTGCCCGGTCTTGAGGCCCTCAGGAGTGAGAATTTTCAAACCTGTTACCAGGATCGGAATTGAGTATTAGGGTAAAATGCTAATTTAGGTAGAGTTAAGAAATAGAATTAATTTGTTATATGTAACTTGTCCCTGCTGAACTTTGCCAACAAGTTGGCACTATTACCCTTTCTACAAAAAGATTTACAAAAAAATAAACTTTATAAACATCACAATAATAAGATGTCTGAAAAGGCTATTTCGAAAATGTGGCTCACAAAGGAATGCCCTCACATATGGATTGGTTCGCTGCAGTTTGGTGAGTTATTTAACTGCAACAAAGGGCGACAAATTGTGACATTCTTACAAAGCTGAAAATTACAGTAAACACAAGTCAAGCAGGATATGTTTTCAGAGACGACGAGGCCAGCAGCGTCTCTTTCCCAGCAGTGGATGGTAAAAAATAGTCGTCATTCATGGGCAGTGAACTGTTCTGGGGCTCCCTGAAGAATGATGCTGGAGTGAAATTTAAGGCTGGTTTTAAGAGAAGCTTTGCTTTATCATATATATAATTATATATATCACATACTGGTGGTCGCAAGTAGGTAATTAGAGTTAGGGCCCTGTGGCTATAGGAGAAGCATTTTTTTACTTGCCTATATTTTTCGGTGCCGTTTGACGAAAAAGAGAATATACTTAGTGATATCTGTGGCAGCGACGACTTTGCAAAAATCCCAGGAAATGCAGAGCTCTGAGTGGCTGCCAACACTTCAACCAGGAAGTGTTGGCAGCCATCTTGGGACTCAGCTTAAGCCAAGTTCCACAAACGTTTTTTAAAATATTGAAAAGGGGGCAGGGTAGGAATAGCCTGACCCCGTAGATGTGGTGTAAAAACATTTTTTTTTCAATTTTATTGCAAATTCGTAGGTGGAACCACAAATATTTGGCAACATTGAAAAACAAGCTTGGTCTAAATGCGCTTGTTTTTAATAAAGCCCCTGGGTGGGCCAGGTCCAGGGGCAATTTTTAAAAAAAGGAGTGAGAAACACACGGCCCCCCTCATTAGGCTTTTGGGGCCTCGCTCTATAAAAGGATCCCCAAACAGAACAGAAGGGAACAAGTACCGCAAGCAAAATAATCAATCTCCCCTCTGATAAGAGCCTGAGCATTTGTGATCTTTAATCATTGAATGGGCAGCGCCGCCCAACAATTATGCCTGTAGATCAGCCCTAGATCCACAATAAAACTTGCCAAGATCAGCAGAATACATCAAAAAAACCAAAGCACTGATTTCCAATTTTTTACATTTAGCATGGAGTTGCCCTGGAGTGCAGCAGATTTGGCCTCGGTTTGTGGCGAGGGTGCGGGACAGTACATGATTCCGTATTGTGGAGGAGCCATTACAATGCCTGCTGAGCCACGTTAAAAAACACAGGTAGGGAAAAATGGCATACACGTTGTTAGTGTTGGCTAAGCGTAAGGTGGTCATCACCTGGATGGGGCAGAGAAACCTGGACATAACAGCATGGTTTAGGGATGTGCGAGAGTGGATTCTAGCAGAAGACGCCCATATGAAACTAAACCATAGGGACAACGAGTTGCAGGCGGACCTGACTGAGTGGCAAGAATTCAATTACACTGCCCTGAAAGCGGCCACTGCCGGGGACGACCAGTATGACATTTGCCCATCTGGTACCGAGGCTGTGGAATACCATCCCACTTGACCTCAGATCATTGCCGAAAGAAACCTCCTTTGGAAAAAACCGAAAGACTTGGCTGTTTCCCCGTTAGTTCACTCATGATCATAGCTCTTACAACAGCACTCACCAGCGTAGGGAAACCCTCGGGCAGCCATGCGCTTTACAAATCACAAACATAAACATAAATAAGTGTATCACAGTTGAAAGATATACCCCTGATTCCATTTTTTAAATGTACTATAACTTATTACCTCATTGTTACCAGTATTATATATGTGAGAGACCGATTCCTAAGGCATCCCCAATGCTGTGCGTCTGATACTTGCACTTAAATGATCCCTGCAAGGTTTGTTAAAAAACAAAAAGAAAATTTATTTTAAAAAAGTCTGAAAAGGCTATTTCGAAAATGTGGCTCACAAAGAAATGCCCTGACATATGAATTGTTTCACTGCAGTTATTTAACTGTGCCAAAGGATGACAAATTGTGACATTCGTAAAAAGCTATAAATTACAGTAAAAACAAGTCAAGCAGGAAATGTTTTCAAAGATGACAAGCCCTGCACTGACTCCTGTGTCTCTCAGAACCTCCACCCATCGCCCATTGATGGTGACATGTACTGTTGAAGTATTGTCAGGCACTTGGATATTTGGCACCTTCTCCTTATCCCCATGGAAACTAGAGTCACCTCTGTTTGCTCCCCATAGCCAACTGGGACTGTCTCCTCCCCGAATACTATGCTTGCCAACTTAGGCGTCTGCCCACTAGTGGGAGTCTATGCCCTCTTGGGACATTTGGAGTCACCCTTGGAGTGCCCATACTTGTAGCACAGAGTCAGACTGGGACTAGTTACCACTATTCTCTGGTGAATTATTTTAAATATTTTTAAGGTAGTTATTATTAAAATCCCACCCACCCCCAATTTCTTTTATTTGGAACCCTGACCACCTTTATAGGAGTCCCTCTCAGACACCTTATTGGACACTCTGGTGCTAGCCTAGAGGTTCACCTCCTCAGCAACCCCCTGGGGCCAGTCAGCTTACTGTCAACTAGGTGCTGATGCAACTCTGCAAAACAAATACTGAGAATGTGCTCTATCATTATCAGATATTACAACCTATTGTAATCATTCACTTTGCTGCCCTGCCTTGTCGGCGTAATCCACAGGACTGGTTGGAGAGCCTCTGGATTTCCCTAAACTTTTCAGGGGTCAAACCAAATGTTGCAATTAAAATGGCTTTCATTGGAGTGAACCTAGGGGGTCATTACGATGGAGGGCGGATTGCCCCTGCCGGGCCGGCGGTAGTCACCGCCAGCCCGGCGGGGGCGATCCGCTCCCCATCCGTAAAGCAAAGACCCCCCGCCATATTATTCCTGTATCCTTAGCCGATTATTATTCGCAAGGTGTTCACTAGTAATATTTCTCTACAGATTGTTTTCATGCAGATTGGGACTCTATCTACCTAGAACCTTTTATTTAAGGAAGTGAACCATCTACGAGTAGCCTGGTTGCTAATAACATGAATGCGAAGGTTTTTTAGCCTCACATAAAGGTAAATTGCCCTAAGAAGTGCGGCACTTTGTGATTCAGTGTCTAGAAAATGTAGGATGATTACCTGATGTTGTTTTATCTTTTGTGTATTCTCTATAGTTGTGTGCGAAGAGGAACACAATCCGTATTTCTGAACTATTTTGAGTCAGTGAATATACATTTTTATGTTCAAGGTATGTTTGTCTTTTTTCTGTATGAATGAATAAGTGAATATAGTATGGTTGGAATGGGTGACTAGTTTGATGGTAACTATTAGGTTGATGGTAACTGTAAGTATGTTTGGTTCTTTATGATTGAGAATAATTGTATTGGTATTTATAGAATGAACTCAAATGGGACAATAATTTGAGTCTGAAATGTGTGTGCCCTATACAATTGAGCCATCTAGTGAATGATATATGATGGATATCTACGAGAGTCCTGGTGAGAATTGGAATTTGATTTAGAAGTATGTTTCAAATTTAGTGATTTCGAGTGTTTGGGAGTAAACCATAGAGGATGCAAATTGTGAACTTTTTAATCAATTTTTAATGGCTTGTTTTATATATTTTCTATTTTTGTATTTTGATTAGAAATATTAAGCAAGTTGGGAAGATTTTGGCTTTCCTGAAGAAGGTGGGGGTGATTTTTCGTTGGACCCACCGAAACGCGTCGATGCTTTTTAATTGAATTCATCACGGATTAATGACAAAGTGCAACACTCTATGGCGATTATCAAATAAGAATTTGTTGTTCTAATTGTGTGCATTTATGCTTAAGTTACTGTCTGATTACTGTGATGTCTTCTTGATTTGAAAATATTTTTTCTTGCTGTTTTCCCACTCGCTGTAGTTATACGTTTTTTAATGTGTTTTCTCAAATTCGTTTTCGAATTTGAATTTAGTTGTTTTTATTGTTTGTCATAATTGAATTTGAAAATGTTTTTATGAAATGATTTTTAACATTGTGATTTGTTAGTATATGTACATACATAATTTTAATAAATTGAAGAGAGCAATTACATTTGTTTTGTCTGACTTGATTTTAGAGTTCATATTAACTTGCACCTCTATTTTTGGCGTTTACTCTGGATGATTGATATTAAGTTTTGTGGTGTATGTAAGGATTTATTTGGTGTGGCGATATATCTATTCCCAAGGGGATTGTTTTTTGGACTATTGTCTATAGGCACCCTACCCCTGTGGTGATATAGGGTCCCTCTCTCTTTTTCTGAACTTATTTGACACAGTCCGGTGGACTGGAGAGTCTCCAGTTGGAGTTGGTTTTGAGCTCGGTTGAGCCTATGGAACAATTTAAGACATTTAGTTTTAGTGAAGATCAATATAATCGGATTATTAATGCTAAAAATAGCAACAAGATAGTAGTTATAAATGGTAAGGGAGAAAGCTGGGGAAAGCTGGTTAATCTTAAAAAGAAACTTATTCGCACAGAGGCTCATGTGGATTTTCTCATAGAATATGTAAAATCAGGAACTATTCCAATTGGGCTCCAGGTGTGGAATGAACTGGGTCTTTTGTAGAAAATCGAAAGTTTCTAGAAACTTGGACTATGATTTCAATAGATGTAGTAGGGACTGGATTCTTTTAATCATTGAGACAGCCCAGGAACTTATAATAATTGAAAAAGAGGCCATTGAAAAATTGGAAATAGAACTAAGAGGTAGTACAGTTATTGATGAAACTAAGAAAAGATTGGAGGACATCAATAGGGATGTTGAAGGATATAGGGATTACCTCATAAATAAAAAAACGAACAAATTAAAGAAAGATATGGAAAGATTTAACCAAGAAACGACATACCCGTTCTTAAAGGAGAACTACTACCTACCAAGACCGGAATCAGGTTGGGACATATCAGCAAATAGACCTATGTATAATAGAGGAGGAAGAAAACAGATTACATTCTCTGATACTTCAGGCTCCAGCAGTGAAGAAGAATGTGAAAATAGAGATGATTCTCACAATAGAGCTAATCCAAAAGAGTATGTGGCTTTTTAGATACACGCCCTCGGAGAGGTCAGGGACACAACAGGAACCCAGGAAGAGGCCAACAGAATCGAGGTCCCCCCCTTCCACCTCAGGAGTATATCCGGACACGAAAACAGAGTTATTGGCGCTAGATGTTGCCACGGTAATTAATCTTTCGGATATAGAGTTAAGTGAAGCAGAAGTCAGGGTATTAGGAAAGGGTTTTAGCTTTGTTCCCTCTACTCAAATTAACAAATTTGAACTAGAGAAGGATTTGCGCGCCTTTTTTCGCAAGGTTCGACTAAAAAGGTTTTTTGAAAATCGACCGCCTAGGGATCAGGTTAACCATTCTGGCTTGAAACCAAAATCTTCCTTTACTCCATCCCTTGGTATGGTAGGGAAAAATTTAGAGGTGTTTGAAAAGGCAGTAGAAAGCGATGTGCAAAGAATTTTTAATGATATTCATCGTTTTTTCCCCCACAATATCAATAAAGAGGAAAGAGAAGCAATTAACTCTCTTAAAAATAATGAGAGTTTGACAATAAAACCAGCAGATAAGGGTGGAGGAGTAGTGGTCTTCAATACTTCTGACTATAATGAGAGGATGACCACAATGTTGAATGTGGTTGAGCACTACGAACCTGCACGTAGATGCTCTCTTACCACGCTGTCTAACGAATGTTTAAGATTGTTAGTTGAAGCAAAAGATAAAAATTGGATATGCGAGGAGGAATTTAAATTTTTGAATAATTTAGAACCTAAAATTCCTGCTCTCTTTGGCTTGCCTAAGGTGCATAAGAGCTCTGACAATCCACCTATGAGGCCTATTGTCAGTGGTATTGATTCACTTTTGGAGCCACTTAGCAAGTATGTGGACCACTTTTTGCGTCCATTGGTGAGTGGTTTGAAGTCATATGTTAGGGACTCCGCTCACATGATTGCTTTATTGGAGGGAAAATCGTTCTGTGGAGAGACTCAGTGTCTGGTCACCCTTGACATTGAGTCTCTCTACACGAACATTCCCCAAAACGACACCATAGAGATGGTGCGCGAATTATTGATGGAGATAGATTTAGATGGGGTTAATAAAAACGTTATTGTTGAGTGTGTGAGAATGATTCTGAAGAATAACATCTTTCTTTTTGGGGATCAACTTTTCAAACAGAAGAAGGGGACCAGCATGGGTGCTACCTGTGCCCCAAGTTTGGCCTGTCTTTATGTGGGAGAGTTTGAAAAGAAACATATTTTTAATGATCTTGCTCCCTTCTTCGAAAATGTAGCGGGCTGGTACCGCTACATAGACGATATTTTCTTTATTTGGGAAGGTGATCGAGATCTGTTAAATGAGTTTTTGATTTGGCTTAATCTGGGGATTGTAATCTCAAATTTACATCCCACATTAGTAGATCTAGGGTTGATTTTTGGACATCACAATTAAGGATGTTAATGGTGCCCTAGAAGTGGAGCTTTTTACAAAGCCAATGGACAAAAATACCCTGTTACATTATTCTAGCTACCACCCAAAGTCTCAAAAGGATAATATCCCCTTTAGCCAATTTCTCCGTTTGCGGAGAAATTGTTCGAATTTGGTGGATTTTTACAAACATTCTGAAGTCCTAAAAAGGAAGTTTAGAGATAGAGGGTATCCTAAAAAACTTATCTCCCACTCCTTTAAAAGAGCTAGGTTCTATAATAGGGAAGCAATGTTTGAGAAAAATGAACAAGGTAATAGGAACAGAAACCAGAACAAGTTGGTATTCGTGAGTAAGTACTCAAATATGAGTAATAAAATTAAAAATATTGTCAATAAGAACTGGCACATTCTGAATCATGAAGAAGAATACAAATTAGAGAGACCTATGTTTGCGTTTAAACGCAATAGACACCTCAGAAATGAGTTGGTACACACCTATCATGAAAACCGTAAAGAGACCCAAAGAACACTTGGGAATAGCATGGCAGTTGGTAATGTAAAATGTGGCACTTGTAACATATGTGCATTGTGTATTCAGTCACAAGAAATGGACCTCAATGGACGACATTTGAAGTCAAAAACCCTTAATAATTGTAGAAGTAAGAGTGTAGTTTATCTACTACTTTGCCCATGTGGCCTAGGCTATGTGGGCGAAACAAGTAGAGAACTACGTGTGAGGATTCAGGAACACAGGTCAGCTATCAAAACAAGAAAACAGAATGCCCCTCTGGTCCCTCATTTTATAGAAATGGGACACAAAGAGAATGATTTTGGATGGTTCATATTGGAAAAGGTAACCATCGGGAGGCGAGGTGGTAATTTAGAAATAAAAAGAAAATCTCGAGAGCAGTGGTATATTTCTCTTTTAAATACCATGTGTAAAGGCTTGAATTCTAAAGAAGAATGGGAACGATTGGTGGGATCATACTAGTCCGGTTATCTTGCTTATGATAATATATGCGGAATGATCAAGGGTAGCCCTGGAATTATTAGTCTCTAGCTTTTATCAATGCTTTTAATTAGATGGGCTTTTGCGGGTTCAAAAGAAAAAAGACCGTAGTACAAATGCGGGTAAAAAGTAGGGTGAGTACGTGTAAGAATAGTTTCCATTAACCTATTATGTTTTTGAAACTCCAATATGGCGTTTCTGTTTTCTGATATGGAATAGGTGATTCTAGGATTGCCATTATTCTGTATAGATAAAGGGTTTCCTTCATCTTCTTTTTCTTCTTTTTCCTTTTTTAATTTAAGAATGTAAAATAAATCTCTAACTAGGAAGTTATGACTAATTTCCTGTTGGTATGTGGCCATATGAATAGGGGTCCGTTGAGGCTTTATGTATGCTCTATTAGCGCCATCGTTTATCATTACTGTTCCAAGATGGCGCTGCCGTGGGTGTCTCATAGTCATGTGACACTCTGAACCCAGCTGGTGTTTGACGCTCTTTAGATTGTCAATTCCATGCGCAGGATTTTAGGGTTTAAATAGGAGCGTATTCGGGATTTTAAGAGTTACGCTCACGGAGGCATATTACCCCGCTTTGGAACCCCGTTTTGATGTTTGTGGAATCCGCTGGATAGGTAAGTGTGAGAGGGCAGGTTTATCTGGCACGTGCATAATGCCGCGTTGTAGGTTAGATTTTAGATTTCAAGCTCCTAACTAAGGGTATGCGGTCTGTAACCTTTGATGCCTGCCCGTTGAGCTTTTGATTTTGGGTTTTGTAATTGAGTGCACATATTTGACCCGATCATTTGGAGTATTATGAACACGGGAGATGGCTGGTCCCCGTATATGGATTTAGGAAACAATAGTGCATTGGTACAATATTTTGGATGTGGTTTTTTGGTTTTTTGTATCTTTTAAAGTATTGAACCAGGTACAATATATTGCCTGGATATTATAATTCGCCCGCATACTTATATGCTCAATATGGGCCCTTATTTGCGTTTTTTTGAGATTCTGTAATAGTTATGGCGACTTTATTACAATTTTCTATTTTCTTGTATGCACAGGTACGGGTTACCCAGTATAAAATTTGGAGAGAGAAGAAGTTTTCCCTCTTCTGGATGTGTTTAAGACACTACATTAGCCTGGATCTCGTTATTTATCAATATACAGGTAATCACTTTGGGAGCCCCCAACTTCCTATATCCTTAGCCGATTATTATTCGCAAGGTGTTCACTAGTAATATTTCTCTACAGATTGTTTTCATGCAGATTGGGACTCTATCTACCTAGAACCTTTTATTTAAGGAAGTGAACCATCTACGAGTAGCCTGGTTGCTAATAACATGAATGCGAAGGTTTTTAGCCTCACATAAAGGTAAATTGCCCTAAGAAGTGCGGCACTTTGTGATTCAGTGTCTAGAAAATGTAGGATGATTACCTGATGTTGTTTTATCTTTTGTGTATTCTCTATAGTTGTGTGCGAAGAGGAACACAATCCGTATTTCTGAACTATTTTGAGTCAGTGAATATACATTTTTATGTTCAAGGTATGTTTGTCTTTCTTCTGTATGAATGAATGAGTGAATATAGTATGGTTAGAATGGGTGACTAGTTTGATGGTAACTATTAGGTTGATGGTAACTGTAAGTATGTTTGGTTCTTTATGATTGAGAATAATTGTATTGGTATTTATAGAATGAACTCAAATGGGACAATAATTTGAGTCTGAAATGTGTGTGCCCTATACAATTGAGCCATCTAGTGAATGATATATGATGGATATCTACGAGAGTCCTGGTGAGAATTGGAATTTGATTTAGAAGTATGTTTCAAATTTAGTGATTTCGAGTGTTTGGGAGTAAACCATAGAGGATGCAAATTGTGAACTTTTTAATCAATTTTTAATGGCT
Organism: Calotriton arnoldi; assembly: GCA_963921515.1. Classification (NCBI taxonomy): domain Eukaryota; kingdom Metazoa; phylum Chordata; class Amphibia; order Caudata; family Salamandridae; genus Calotriton; species Calotriton arnoldi. The sequence continues at coordinate 67,359 of CAWUFW010017161.1, read as the reverse complement.
TGTTTTATATATTTTATATTTTTGTATTTTGATTAGAAATATTAAGCAAGTTGGGAAGATTTTGGCTTTCCTGAAGAAGGTGGGGGTGATTTTTCGTTGGACCCACCGAAACGCGTCGATGCTTTTTAATTGAATTCATCACGGATTAATGACAAAGTGCAACACTCTATGGCGATTATCAAATAAGAATTTGTTGTTCTAATTGTGTGCATTTATGCTTAAGTTACTGTCTGATTACTGTGATGTCTTCTTGATTTGAAAATATTTTTTCTTGCTGTTTTCCCACTCGCTGTAGTTATACGTTTTTTAATGTGTTTTCTCAAATTCGTTTTCGAATTTGAATTTAGTTGTTTTTATTGTTTGTCATAATTGAATTTGAAAATGTTTTTATGAAATGATTTTTAACATTGTGATTTGTTAGTATATGTACATACATAATTTTAATAAATTGAAGAGAGCAATTACATTTGTTTTGTCTGACTTGATTTTAGAGTTCATATTATCTTGCACCTCTATTTTTGGCGTTTACTCTGGATGATTGATATTAAGTTTTGTGGTGTATGTAAGGATTTATTTGGTGTGGCGATATATCTATTCCCAAGGGGATTGTTTTTTGGACTATTGTCTATAGGCACCCTACCCCTGTGGTGATATAGGGTCCCTCTCTCTTTTTCTGAACTTAATTAGTTGGAGCTGCTGGAATCTTTAATTGGAAGCAGAGAGCAGAGCGAGACAGACCAGCTCGTTTGGAACCTGAAACTCTGAAGTAACACACCATTCAAGGGGAGGCCTTTGAATTGTGCGTGCCCTCAAAGGCTGCCACACTGAGGGCCTTTTTTATGTGCCCTTTTGACCTCCTTTGCATCACTTTTTGTGACGCTGCGCTGGTGTAAAATATGCGCCACACTGCACCATATTAACAAAGTGGCGCATCTAGGCAGATGAGTCACTTTGTAAACCCCGTCTGCTACATTATATCTGCGTCAGGTATAATGGATGCAGGGTGGGTGTTCCCTCGAAAACAAGGCTTGTAGTAGTGGTGCAATGAAATCTATGAGATTTCACTACGCCACTTCTAGGATGCCACTGCGTCAAATCCTTACGCCTGCTTCGAAGCAGGCATAAGGAGTGACGCATGCCCTTTCGCATAGGGCTTATCCCATGTGAAAGGACACATTGCTGGAGTTGCAACTGTTTTCAGACGCATCCCAGCAATTTGCCACTTTTGCAACTACAGATATATCTGGAATACTGACGTATCTGTAAATACGTGCAACATGGTACAGTAAATACGGCGCATCCATAGTGTTGCAAGGATGGCGGACTGAAAAGTTTTGAATCATTGTTTTCACGCAGCGATGCAAACACTTTTCATAAATGAGGGCCAGAGGGTTTCGTTTGTAGACAATGCAGCTGTTCAGGAAAGAATTTAAGGCCAGAAGACCACATAGGCGATATCAGAGGACAAAGAAAATCCCCACATCACTCTAGACCACAACAGCAAAGTAAATGGAAGCAAAAACGAGAAACTGGTGTCTCCCCTGCAGCGCAGACACTGTGACGTAAAAGTTTCCAAAGAGATTTGTAAGCCTTATGCAAGATTGTAAATGATGGCTTTGGGTTGTTGCCGCAGGTCTCTTTGGCATAGTACTCTGTGGGCCAGATGTATGACAGTTTTTTGCGGTCGCAGAGGGGTTTCAGACCCCTTTGCGACCGCAAAAAACGAGTTGGCCATGTACTATTCCTATTTTCTGAGTCGCAAAATAGGAATAGCGAGTCGCTATTAGGAAGGGGCGTTCCGAGGGCGTCCCTTCCTAATAGCGAGTCCTCCAGCTATGTATGACTCTTTTGCGACCGCAATTGCAGTCGCAAAATAGTCGCAGTTTACCACCCTTCACAGAAGGGTGGTAAAGCACTCGCAAACTGGAAGGGGTCCCCAGTGAATGCAGGGGAAAATATTTTTTAAGGGCAGGCAGTGGTCCAAGGGACCACTGCCTGCCCTTAAAAAATGAAACGAAAACGTTTCATTTTTTTCATTTTTAAATGCAGCCTGTTTTCCTTTAAGGAAAACGGGCTGCATTTTTTAAAAAAAAACTGCTTTATTGAAAAGCAGTCACAGACATGGTGGTCTGCTGACCCCAGCAGGCCACCATCCCTGTGAGGCTGGTCATTCCCAATGGGGTCGCAAATTGCGAGTGGCTTATGAATATTGATGAGCCTCGCATTTTGCGACCCCATTGGGAATCGCTAACAGTGTCTCTGACACTGTCGTACATTGGATTTAGCACCTCGCAATTTGCGACTCACAATTTGTCGCAAATTGCGAGGCGCTAAATCCAATGGTTGTACATCTGGCCCTGTGTGTGTAAAAAATTTATTTTTAGAAATAAAAGTCTGAGCGAAAATTGCTCTCTTACTGGTGTCAAATGAGGGTTAGAGGAACTGCAGCCACTAGTTAAAAGTTTAAAGAAGCTTTGGCATGCTAATGGTTCTGCCTGAAACACTCCTATATTTTTTTTATTTTTTATGGAATGTAGGGATGCTGGTACTGTAAGATTAGGCCGCAGGACTGTGTGTAATAGGAGCATGCAGCCAGAAGGGGAGGGGCGACCGCTGGCCTCCGGTCTGGGGGCTTGTCATGCCCACAGCTTTGTGCACCACCAGTGAGCACAGAATAGCCTGTTGTGTCTCTCGTCTCACCCCTGTGAGGTGACTTCACTGAAATATTTATTTTACACCTGCAAAAAATACAGGCATTAGAAGTGCTACGACGGAGAAAAGGGGTGGGTGGAAGCAGCAGGAGACATGGGAGTCGTGTGGGAGGCAAGTACAAGCAAGGACTGAGGAGGAGGGGCAATAGCCTGCAAAAAACTTGCACTCTCATAGAGTGCTACAACAGTAATTTTAAACAAGCAGCAAGCAGGCTCGCATAAAAAAGTTCCATACAAAATCAGATAAACACAGAAGTTCGGCTTCAGGAACTGATAAGAGCCCCTTTTAAGATATATTGAATACAATAGATTTCACAAGCACAGCTCAAGTGCTGTGCAGGTGAAACCTAAAAATCGCAACCTGTAAGTGAAGCCTCTGCTTGCGCCCCTCCCACTCAAAAAAGCCCAGTTACTGGCTTGTGTGCCGCACCTTCTACCTCGGGCCACCTCACCTTACCTGGCTTCCTTGCACAGCAGCCTCACACCTGAGGATCCGATTGGACCAGCTGTGCATACAGATCCCCCTGCAAATTATGGGGAGCAGGGACATCTTAGGGATTTTGGGGGCCCTGGGCCAAATGTATTTTGGGGGCCCCTGTTCGGAACAGTCTTGAATTTATGATCCATTTTCAGCTCGTTCATACCTTCTTGGGCAGGTCACTGACAGTGCACGGCACACTGGCCCAAATTCTAAATGTGTTGACATCTGATATTTAGTGATAGTGACCTGTGTTTTCAATATTATAACACAGCAGCAGCTCTCTAATATTACTGCAAATAATCTCCATGACATGTGAATATGTGAGGTCCTGTTTTGGTCTAAAATAAACTTTTTTTATACTTGTTGCATGCAACATAAACACAACATTTCTGTGCAAAATGTCTGTGATAGACTCTCACACATCAACCACATTAAACTAACGGTATTTGAAACAATCAATTTAAAAATTATTGGAGGTCATCAGGGCAAGACTCTACAGAACAGAGCTGGCTCTATCAAGGAGTCCCCCTGAAAGGGTGGGGACCTGGGCCAGGGCCCACTTTGCCCATGCCTTAAAACGTCTCTGATGGGGAGGGGAGATGCCACTACCACCGCCTGAAACCCCAAGCAGAGGCAACAGTCCTGCAAATCCACGGGTGCATGGGAAAAAATTCCAGTGAGGACAAGAGTAGTGCCGAGGAGAGCAGACGACAGGCAAACCTAAGAAGCAGTTCAAGCAAAAGAAAGTTTGCTTAGTAATCAGAGGCAGTGGGCGTCGGCAGCTTCAGGGGCAGGCAGGCAGAAAGGTGTCTGATAGGGAAAGGTTGCCCCTTTTTAACCTCTACTGCCACCCCTGTTAACTGTCCAGGCGACCCGTTGCCCCCTAGGCAACCAATCATTGCCGTCAAAATGAAAACCCGAAAAAAGAAAAATTATGCAGCCACTATTGGGTTGCTGACCTTGATCGGTCCAATCCGAGTCACACCTGTCTTCGGGGGCCTTTGAGGGTGTGATACCACCCCTTTTCCAATTTCCAAACATATGTCGGCAGGGAACTTAATAAAATTTAAATTATTAAATAAATATATTGGATGAAGCGTCTCCTTCAGTGCATTATTGATTAACCACTCTGAAATGTGATGCTCCAGAGAAGCGTGGAGGTTCTGTTTTGCTGAGGGGATCTGCCTTCAGCTTTGTGTGGATCGATATTTAGCTGTTGCTTGCAATCGCTGTCTATGCACGCACCACAGACTTGAATTGTCTCCTGCCCTGCCACTGATTCGGGGTATAAATAATGTAAATGTTCAATCAATCAATCAATCAATCAATCAATCAAGCATTTGTATAGCGCGCTACTCACCCGGAGGGTCTCAAGGCGCTAGGGGGGGGGGGGTCCGCTACTGTTCGAACAGCCAGGTCTTGAGTTGCTTCCTGAAGGAGAGGTGGTCTTGGGTAAGGCGGAGGTGGATGGGTAGGGAGTTCCACGTCTTGGCAGCCAGGTAGGAGAAGGATCTTCCTCCCGTTGTGGCTCTTCGGATGCGGGGGACGGCGGCGAGGGCGTGGTTGGTCGATCGTAGCTGGCGGGTGGGAGTGTAGAAGGTCAGACGGTCGTTGAGGTATCTGGGGCCTTGGTTGTGGAGAGCTTTGTGTGCGTGGGTGAGGAGTCGGAACGTGATTCTCTTGCTGACGTGGAGCCAGTGCAGGTCTCTCAGGTGTCCGGCGATGTGGCTGTGTCGGGGGATGTCCAGGATGAGTCGAGCTGAGGCGTTCTGGATGCGTTGGAGTCTTTTTTGAAGTTTGGCTGTGGTTCCGGCGTAGAGGGAGTTGCCGTAGTCCAGTCGGCTGGTGACGAGGGCCTGGGTGACCGTCTTCCTGGTTTCGGTGGGGATCCACCGGAAGATCTTGCGCAGCATGCGTAGGATGTTGAAGCAAGACGAGGAGACGGCGTTGACTTGTCGGGTCATTGAGAGGGAGGAGTCCAGGATGAAGCCCAGGTTGCGTGCGTGGTCCGTTGGTTTGGGTGCGTTGCCCAGGGCAGGGGGCCACCAGGAGTCGTCCCAGGCGGAGGGTGATGATCCTAGGATGAGGACTTCCGTCTTATCTGAGTTCAGTTTCAGGCGGCTGTTCCTCATCCACTCGGCTACGTCCTTCATCCCTTCATGTAGGTTGGTTCTGGCGGTTGTGGGGTCGTTGGTGAGGGAGAGGATCAGCTGGGTGTCGTCGGCGTAGGAGATGATGTTGAGGTTGTGTTGGCGTGCGATGGCTGCGAGGGGGCTCATGTAGACGTTGAAGAGGGTGGGGCTGAGTGATGATCCTTGTGGTACGCCGCAGATGACTTCGGTGGCCTCGGAACTGAACGGGGGAGGCGAACTCTCTGGGTTCTTCCGGCGAGGAAGGAGATGATCCACTCCAGTGCCTTCTCTTGGATTCCGACGTTGTTCAGGCGTTGCACTAGGGTGCGGTGGCAGACTGTGTCGAACGCTGCGGAGAGGTCCAGGAGGATGAGGGCCGCTGTTTCCCCGTTGTCGAGCAGGGCTCGGATGTCGTCGGTGGCTGCGATGAGGGCGGTCTCGGTGCTGTGGTTGGCCCGGAAGCCGGACTGCGAGTGGTCGAGGGATCCATTCGTCTCGAGGAAGGCGGCCAGTTGTCTGTTGACGGTCTTCTCGATGACTTTGGCAGGAAAAGGAAGGAGCGAGATGGGGCGGTAGTTTTTGAGGTCGGTGGGATCCGCTGACGGTTTCTTCAGTAGGGCGCTGAGTTCGGCGTGCTTCCAGCTCTCTGGGAAGGTGGCGGTGTCGAGGGAGGTGTTGATGATGTCCCGGAGGTGGGGTGCGATGACGGCGTCGGCCTTGTTGAAGACGTGGTGAGGGCAGGGGTCGGTTGGTGATCCGGAGTGGATGGAGTTCATCGTGCGGATAGTGTCTTCGGTGTTGATCGGGGTCCAGGCTCGGAGGGTGGAGGTGGGGGACGTTGGAACGGTCGTAGGGTACGTCGGCTGTGTGCTGAAACTGTTGTGTATGTCTGCGATCTTGCTGTGGAAGAACGAGGCGAGCGAGTTGCAGAGGTCTTGCGAGGGAGTGATGTCGTTGTTTCCGGCGCTGGGGTTCGAGAGTTCTTTGACGATGATGAAGAGTTCCTTGCTGTTGTGGGCGTTGTTGTCCAGTCGTTCCTTGAATGTGGTTTTCTTGGTGGTGTGGATCAGCTGGTGGTGTTTTCGGGTGGCGTGCTTGAGGGTGGTCATGTTGTCTGCAGTCGGGTCTCTGCGCCATGCTTTCTCGAGGGCCCGGCAGTTCTTCTTGGATTTCTTGAGTTCGTCGGTGAACCAGGATGCTTTCTTGTTGCCGGGTCTGACTGGGGGGTCTTCAATGGGGCGAGGTCGTCTGCGCAGTTGGTGATCCATCTTGTGAGGTTGCTGGCGGCTTGGTTGGGGTTCGTTGAGCTGGCTGGAGGGTTCTGGCTCAGGGATGTGGTGAGTTGGTCGGTGGTGATCTTGTTCCAGCTTCTGCGCGGAAACTGTTGCGGGTGGTGGTGCGTGGTGATCCTGCTGAAGCTGAAGTGGACGCAGCTGTGGTCTGTCCAGTGGAGTCCGGTGGTGTGGCTGAAGGAGATGTCCTTGCTGGAGGAGAAGACGGGGTCAAGCGTGTGGCCGGCGTGGTGTGTGGGGGTGGTCACCAGTTGCTTGAGTCCGAGGTTGGCGAGGTTGTCCAGCAGGGTGGTGGTGTTGCGATCGTTGTTGTTCTCTAGGTGAAAGTTGAGGTCCCCAAGGAGGATGTAGTCAGCCGAGGGGAGGGCGTGCGGGCTGATGAGGTCGGCGATGTCTTCGCTGAATTGTGTGCGTGGTCCTGGGGGTCTGTAGATGAGGGTGCCTCTGAGGGTGGTCTTGGGGTCGGTGTGTATCTGGAAGTGCAGGTGTTCGCTGGCTGTGAAGGTGTCGTCGGAGTTGGTCGTGATGCGGATGGTGTTCTTGTGGACGATGGCGATGCCTCCTCCGGTCTGGTTGGCGCGGTCCCTTCAGGTGATCTTGTATCCGTCCGGGATGGCGATGGCGATGTCGGGCGCTGAGGAGGCGTTCATCCATGTTTCCGTGAGGAAAGCGACGTCTGGTGATGTGGAGTCGAGCAGGTTCCAAAGTTCCACGGCGTGTCTGTGGACGGAGCGGGTGTTGAGCAGGATGCACTTCAGGTGGTTGCTGCTGGTGCTCGGCTTGGCGGGTGCGGTGCAGGTCCGGAGGCAGGAGAACTTGCAGGATTGGCAGCCGAAGGGTCCGTGGGTGCGACCTGGGGTGGCACGGTGGCAGCCGGGGATACGGCCGGTGTTGAGTGCGTTGAGGGTGGCGGTGTCGTAAGTCCGGTGGGTGGGTTGGCTGCTGCGGGGGCCAGGGGTTTGGCGCTGGGCGCGGTCCAGGCACGGACGGGCGCTGACGGGCTTGCCTTAGGCGCGCCTTGGCGCGCCAGCGGCGCGGCGCGCAGCGGCCGCCATTTATGGGGAGGTGGGAGGGAGGAGCAGCTGGGAGGCGGGAGGCAGGGTCAGCGAATGGGCAGACAGGGGGCGGGGCCGCAGGGACGCAGCGGCGGGAATGGCGAGAGGCAGCGGGGGCACAAAAGGAAAAAAGGGGAGAGAAAACGGACACAAATACGGGCACAATGCAAATGGGGCAGCGAGGGGCACAGAAGGGAAAATGGTGAGAGAAAAGCAGACACAAATACGGGCACAATGCAAATGGGGCAGCGAGGGGCACAGAAGGGAAAATGGGGAGAGAAAAGCAGACACAAATACGGGCACAATGCAAATGGGGCAGCGAGGGGTACAGAAGGGAAAATGGGGAGAGAAAAGCAGACACAAATACGGGCACAATGCAAATGGGGCAGCGAGGGGCACAGAAGGGAAAATGGGGAAAGAAAAGCAGACACAAATACGGGTACAATGCAAATGAGGCAGCGAGGGGTACAGAAGGGAAAATGGGGAGAGAAAAGCAGACACAAATACGGGCACAATGCAAATGGGGCAGCGAGGGGTACAGAAGGGAAAATGGGGAGAGAAAAGCAGACACAAATACGGGCACAATGCAAATGGGGCAGCGAGGGGTACAGAAGGAAAAATGGGGAGAGAAAAGCAGACACAAATACGGGCACAATGCAAATGGGGCAGCGAGGGGTACAGAAGGAAAAGGGGAGACAAGCAAGAAATGCGGGCACCGAGGCCACAAGCGGAACGGCGATCTTACCAGCAGCAGCAGCGGGCGGCCAACACAGGCGGAGCTGTGTGGTGGGGAGCGACCTACCTGGCAAGGTCAAGGGTCGCTCTCCTCACGCCGCAGCGGCCGCCATTTATGGGGAGGTGGGAGGGAGGAGCAGCTGGGAGGCGGGAGGCAGGGTCAGCGAATGGGCAGACAGGGGGCGGGCCGCAGGACGCAGCGGCGGGAATGGCGAGAGGCAGCGGGGGCACAAAAGGAAAAAAGGGGAGAGAAAACGGACACAAATACGGGCACAATGCAAATGGGGCAGCGAGGGGTACAGAAGGGAAAATGGGGAGAGAAAAGCAGACACAAATACGGGCACAATGCAAATGGGGCAGCGAGGGGCACAGAAGGGAAAATGGGGAGAGAAAAGCAGACACAAATACGGGCACAATGCAAATGGGGCAGCGAGGGGCACAGAAGGGAAAATGGGGAGAGAAAAGCAGACACAAATACGGGCACAATGCAAATGGGGCAGCGAGGGGTACAGAAGGGAAAATGGGGAGAGAAAAGCAGACACAAATACGGGCACAATGCAAATGGGGCAGCGAGGGGCACAGAAGGGAAAATGGGGAGAGAAAAGCAGACACAAATACGGGCACAATGCAAATGGGGCAGCGAGGGGTACAGAAGGGAAAATGGGGAGAGAAAAGCAGACACAAATACGGGCACAATGCAAATGGGGCAGCGAGGGGTACAGAAGGGAAAATGGGGAGAGAAAAGCAGACACAAATACGGGCACAATGCAAATGGGGCAGCGAGGGGTACAGAAGGAAAAATGGGGAGAGAAAAGCAGACACAAATACGGGCACAATGCAAATGGGGCAGCGAGGGGTACAGAAGGAAAAGGGGAGACAAGCAAGAAATGCGGGCACCGAGGCCACAAGCGGAACGGCGATCTTACCAGCAGCAGCAGCGGGCGGCCAACACAGGCGGAGCTGTGTGGTGGGGGAGCGACCTACCTGGCAAAGTCAAGGGTCGCTCTCCTCACGCGCAGCGGCCGCCATTTATGGGGAGGTGGGAGGGAGGAGCAGCTGGGAGGCGGGAGGCAGGGTCAGCGAATGGGCAGACAGGGGGCGGGGCCGCAGGGACGCAGCGGCGGGAATGGCGAGAGGCAGCGGGGGCACAAAAGGAAAAAGGGAGAGAAAACGGACACAAATACGGGCACAATGCAAATGGGGCAGCGAGGGGTACAGAAGGGAAAATGGGGAGAGAAAAGCAGACACAAATACGGGCACAATGCAAATGGGGCAGCGAGGGGCACAGAAGGGAAAATGGGGAGAGAAAAGCAGACACAAATACGGGCACAATGCAAATGGGGCAGCGAGGGGTACAGAAGGGAAAATGGGGAGAGAAAAGCAGACACAAATACGGGCACAATGCAAATGGGGCAGCGAGGGGCACAGAAGGGAAAATGGGGAGAGAAAAGCAGACACAAATACGGGCACAATGCAAATGGGGCAGCGAGGGGTACAGAAGGGAAAATGGGGAGAGAAAAGCAGACACAAATACGGGCACAATGCAAATGGGGCAGCGAGGGGTACAGAAGGGAAAATGGGGAGAGAAAAGCAGACACAAATGCGGGCACAATGCAAATGGGGCAGCGAGGGGTACAGAAGGAAAAATGGGGAGAGAAAAGCAGACACAAATACGGGCACAATGCAAATGGGGCAGCGAGGGGTACAGAAGGAAAAGGGGAGACAAGCAAGAAATGCGGGCACCGAGGCCACAAGTGGAACGGCGATCTTACCAGCAGCAGCAGCGGGCGGCCAACACAGGCGGAGCTGTGTGGTGGGGGAGCGACCTCTCCTCATCATCGCACTGAAATTAAATGTCGCACAAATGTAAAATCACCCCTGATCTCGACCTGAAGTTGTTTGTGATATGCCAGACCGAATCTCCTCCCTGGGACAGCATTTAGCTGCAGTGATATTTGCAAATTCACAAAAAACAAACAAACGCAGGCCCCTGTGCTTGATTTGAAATAACCCCCTGGTGAGCCAGGTCACGGGGGCATAACATAAAAATAGGAGGGGGGGCATAGCCCCCCGCCTTGGGCTTATAAAAGCCCCGTGGGCTGTCACCTTCCTGGGGCAACGTTTTTAATTTATGCGGGGGTGCCCGCATGGCAACCCCTGCACCCTTGGGACCGCCACCTCACCAGGGCAAATCTGAAATTAATGCGGTGGGCTCTGCATGGCCCCCTTTCAGCCCTGGGGACCACCACCACCCTGGGGCATTTAAAACTATGTATGAGGGCAGGCCCACTGTGCCCTCCCGTGCCCAGGGATAGCCACCTCCACAGTGCTAAATTATAGAAAATAAGAGAGGGGTCATGTGCCCCCCCACGGCCCCGGGTACTGCCAACTCCCCGGAACCTGAAATAACTTAATATAGGGTGTCTGTTGCAGACCCCAGGCCATGGTAACCGCCACCTCCCTATAATGGAGGGAAGGGTTGCACGCCCCCCCTCGTGCAGCCATTTATGGCTTTGGTGATCCCCACCCACAAGGCTGGCTCCTGCTACCTCCCGAGGTGCCCACCCTCAGGATGTAGCTGTATGATTTTGCTTGGTGGGAGCTGTCAGCAAAAGCAAACATAAGCTCCACTTATGTAGAGTACTAATCATCCTAACTTTGTACACATGGCCAAGGCAAAGGAAGTGTGTTTTCTCAGCATTTCAACTGAAAAGTTATCTGTAATCCGTGATGGAGATGTTTACATCCCAGCACAATATCTCACGTAGTGTCTATGATGAGTAGGTTCTTTGTTGTCATCTTCTGCTCAGACCAGAGATTGTGTTCTAAACTTATAAAAAAACGAAAAGTATGTAAACTTGCCTAGAAGCCCTGAGCGTTTGATCCCACCGATATACATTAGCAGTATGCAACGCCTTCCTACCCTTTTGCCAGGATGATGGACAGCTTACTAAAAGGCCCCCTGAGCACGTTTCCCACCAGTTTTGTAGACGGGGTCTTGATGCTTAGGAATATGATCACATCTCCACCAAACAGAGACGCACTTACTTCTGTAAAGTAGAAATCACCAAGTGTGTTTTCCATCATCTGGGAGAAAGGTCAGACAGGAGAGGCCAGTCCCTCCCCATGAACTCCTACACACATCAATCATCTTAGTGAGAGGTATGAAAAGAGAGGCCAGTTTTTCCCTACAGCCTACTATACACACCTGTCATCTGAGAGAGAGGAGTCAAAGGAGTGTTTTCGCCATTCAAATACCCGAATATCCACACCCATCATCTGAGAAAGAGGCCTTAACGAAGCCAGTCCCTCCCCACTGACTACTATGCACACCTGTTATCTGAGAGAGAGGTCTGAAAGGAGAGGCCAGTCTCACAACACACCCTACTATGTACACCCATTATGCAAGAGAATGGTCTCAGCGGAGAGGCTAGTCCCTGCACACGCCCTACTATGTACACCCGTTATGCAAGAGAGGGGTCTCAGTGGAGAGGCGAGGCCCTGCACACACCCTACTATGCTTAGTTGTTATCTGAGTGAGCAGTTTAAAATCAGAGGTTAGTCCCTCCTCATACTCTAATATGCACACCCATTGTCCAGCAGAGGTTTCTCAGTGGAGAGGATAATGCTTCCCATATACTGCAATTTCCCTACAATTGTGCTGTGATCCAACAAGAGTGCAAGCCTCAGGGAGTGCAGCTTGCCGCATGAGGCTCAGACTATCCCCTGAGACACTCGCAAGACCCGTATGGAAAATTGCTGTACCTGGTATGAGGTGTTTTACGATTCCACAAGCCTGTCGAGAGACCTGCATGCAAAATTATTGCCACAAGGTGTTTTTAAGATCCCACAAGAGTCTCGCAAGATCATATGGGGAGAATTCAAAAAAAGGGCCAAGGCTCAACCAATAGTTATCATTCCTATTACATGGCTTAAGAAATGTTGTGATGTGATTGCTGCGCAGCCAGAGATAGCTCAGTTTCTCCTTGGTGCTTTGAAGTAGAAGGAAGTATGTTTGACTTGTGCTCAGCAGAAGTGAAATTATGTGGAACTGAAACAGACTGGTGTCTTCAACTAGATTCAAGAAAGAACTTCACGTTCAGGTATTTAATAATATATTTTATAAACTTATTTCTGAAGTCGCAGTAAGTATACTAATGTTGGTAAACGTATTCTGCACCAGGTTTACAGAGTGAAAAGCTGTTTGGTCAGGTGTAGGTGTGGTAATATAACTTTTGAGAGGTGCACATTATAATGTAGAGAGAATTGAGCAAGGTTTGCACTGTGTTAAAAAATGAGTTGTTTCAACTGAATGTACTTGTAAGTAAGGGACGTACTTTTTCTTAAGTTATAAAACAAAGAATGTAATAATACAAATGATACTGTTCTTCTGAACCTCATTGTATATATATTTTAGCCCTATGAGATGTTTTAGTGTGGATATTGCCATTACTAGAGCGAAACACTGTGGTGAGTGTTTCCAAAGGTGTGTCAAGATGAATATGTTACTTTATAAACTGCTATGAAAGCAGAATTCATGGCATGTTATAATTTAATTGCAAAAATGTAAAATATACTCTTTGAGGGTGTGGAATTTGTCTGGAAAAAGGAATAGCAAGGTACTGGTGCATTAAATATAATTATGTGATTGTGGATGAAAAAAGTAGTAAAACATATGTATCACTGTTATGAATTATTGAACAGTATGTAACATTTACTTTTTTTTTTATTTTGTCTTTTTTAGGGGGAAAACGAAAACTTGTCTCTGAAGACATAATTACCAACTTATATAAGCAGCAAAAAATAGCCTTGTTAACACAAGTAGGATTATTGTGCTCTTCAGCAATAACTACCTCTGCAGGCACAGTGTATTCAGGTTGGAAGGATGCGGAAGAACCTGAACAGTTGTGTAGCTCAGCAGCACAAGCTAACCCTACACAAGCTGGGCTTTGTGAACTGCAATTTATAGATATGCTGCTTCGCTGAACTTTCTTACCTCCTAGCCTGCTATGATATACCAGGAATCTGAACTCTTTCGAAGGCTACGGTGGGTAAAAGACTGGAAATGAAGTGCTACATAAGTCAAAATCCAGTTGGCAAATAAAGCAAAAAGGGGGAAGACATTAGCGGTCGCTGATGAGTTTCAAAGAAAAATGTTATATATTATATACTTGTTTGTTTTGTTTGCTAGTTGTTCATATAGTTTGTTAATACAGTTGTTTTCATTTTTGTATTGTTGTTAAATTGTTTTGTTGTAATAAAAAAATGTAACGTTAATTTTGATTTCTTTGCTTAATACTTATTATAAATTTCAATGTTATTATAGCATTGCAGTATACATTAAAACTGGCAGTTTCATCTACAGGGACTGTAAATATGGTGCTGCATGTTTATGTTTCTCTATGATGCTATAAATATCTTTAATCCTACAGAGACTTGGTAATGGAGAAGCAAATTATTTTGTTATGCTGCTGTGGTGAATTGTCATGCAACAGTGAGGTGTTACACAGTGTTGCACAAAGTATTACATATGACTGTCGCCATTGAGAGAAGGCTGAAAGAGAGGCGAGTATGTCCCCACAATAAAATATGGACACCAGTTCTGCAAGATACAGTTTTTTAACAGAGAGGATACTCCATTTTATACTCTACTGTGCACATTCATCTCAATGAACAGAGGTATGCGCAGAGAGAACAGTCTGTACATATGGTCTATTTTACACATATGTTATTCTAGGCAGTGTGTTTCTATACCATAGTCTGTATAGTTGTTATGCAAGACAGACTTAGAGGTAATTTCATCCCTACACCTTACTTGTACATCTGTCATCCTGGGGAAAGCTGTGACCAAAGGGGTAAGCCCCTTTACACACAGTAATTTGCACAACCATCATCTAAGACACAAGTCACAGGAGAAGGGCCAGTCCCTCCCCACACTGTATTAGCTTCCACTTACAGGGCCCCAGAGTACAAGCAGCTCCCCGCCCTGACCCAAAATGCCTTTATAGACAATGGCATAATATCACGCCGGATTCGTTCACAGCTGCTTTTATTGCACCTTGGGAAATAGAGCCCACGAATGTGGAGGATGGGCTGGCCCGTTTTAATGCAGCAGCCATATCGGCCATAAACCAACTTGCTCCCCTGAAAGTATCATCCAATAAAGCCAGACGTCTTCGGATGGCCTGGTTTACACCTAAGCTTCGCAACGAAAAACGACAATGTAAAAATTTGGAGAGGCGCTGGCGTCGAACTCATAATGGGAATGACAAAGAGAGATATAAGGTCTCTCTCTCCCAGTACCACAAGAATATTAAAACAGCACAGAGAGTCTTTATTGCCTAACAATTAAATCAGGCAGGGAATGCTCCTAAAGCTTTATTTCAGATTCTTAAGTCTTTCATTAATCCGAAAGCTTGCGACCTTGAGGAGGCCCCATTGCAAGCCCTCTGCGATGCAATAGCGCAACATTTTATGCAGAAAATTGAACTTATTTACAATAAGATTACATCAGCTGATAGCCTTCAGCCGACTGCGATGAATTATAAGACCCCTGCCTGTATGAAGAGGCAGCCGTTGATGAGCTTCTCCTCCCTGACTAGGGAGGATGTTGAAGCTCTACTCTGCACAGTGAAGTCAGGCTCTCCCCTTGACATCACTCCTGCCAAAATTTCCTCCGCACTTTCAAAACAACTCTCTGCACCCATCTGTTGCCTCCTCAACCTCTCCCTAAGAGAGGGACACCTCCCGCAGGAATGGAAGATGGCACAGGTCATACCCATTCGTAAAAACACAAAAGTTCCAATGGAAGACCTTTCCAATCTACGGCCCATTTCATTACTACCCCTTATGAGTAAACTCCTGGAAAAGTCTATTAATAAACAGCTGTCAGACTATGTTGAGTCCTCAGGTAGCCTTGACACATCGCAATCAGGTTTTAGGCCTAAATACAGCACGGAGACAGCCCTGGTGGCTGTCACGGATAACATCAGGATGGCCTTAGATAAGGGCCAACCTACCCTTCTCATGCTGTTAGACCTCTCGGCCGCGTTTGACATGGCCGATCACCAGATTCTGCTTAGGAGGTTGGAGGAAATAGGGATTGGTGGTTTAGCCCTGCGGTGGTTGACAAGCTTTCTCACTAATCGATCTCAGACAGTCAACCTCGGACCCTTTCGATCTACAACTACGGAGCTGACCAAAGGAGTGCCACAGGGCTCTTGTCTGAGCCCCACCCTGTTTAACATATATGTCGCTCCCTTGGCTGATCTCCTGAGGTCCTCCGGGTATATGCCTATCTCATATGCTGATGATAAGCAGCTTATCTTCTCTTTCAATAAATCTACCCTCTCGGCCCAGGCTACCTTCTCTTCGGGCATGATAGCGATTTCTAATTGGATGAGGAGTAACTTCCTCCAACTTAACGTAGGGAAGACCGAAATCATGCTTTTTGGTGAGGCCTTACTGTTATGGTCACCAAACTGGTGGCCACCGGATCTCGGTTCTTCCCCGGCACCTAAGACATTTGTAAAAAATCTCGGTGTCCGCCTAGATCAGGCGCTAACCTTGAGGGAACATGCGGCCCACACTGTCGGCTCCTGTTTCCATGTGCTGAGACGTGTCTTTCCTTTTCTTCAGACTCCTCAAGGAAAACCCTCATCCAGACACTGGTACTAAGCAGACTGGATTACTGTAACGCTCTGCTGGTATCAGCTAAGAGTCTTCTCTGGATCGGTTGCAGGTAGTCCAGAATACCGCGGCACGTCTGGTCTTAAACGTACCTTCTAGGACTGCCTCTGCCCAGTTGCTTCAACAGCTCCTCTGGTTACCGGTGCGCAAACGTATCAAGTTTAAAATTTGCTGCACCGTCCATAAAGCTGTGTTTGGCAAGGGCCCGGCTTACCTTGCTGAGAAATTCATACATTATGCCCCTGTTAGGGATCCTCCTCAGGAACTAAATCTCTTCTTGTAGTTCCCCGGGTCAAGAAGTCTAGGATGGGGGGGAAAGCCTTTTCGCATCTTGCACCTTGGCACTGGAATGAGCTCCCTATTACGTTGAGACAATGTTCAGATCATCTTCAATTTAGAAGACTTCTTAAAACATCGCTGTTCTAATTTTCTATATCTCAGCTTTCTCCTGCACGTTCTGCAGCGCAGAGATACCCCTTCGGGGTGATTCAGGCGCTATATAAGTCTATAAATAAAATAATAAATAATAATAATATGCAGACTTATCATGCAAGACAGATGTGTCAGGAAACAATGCACTTCCTCCACGGAGTCTACTATGCACACCTGTCAGCATGGGAAGAGGTTTGAGTAGAGAGATCCATGGGCTTATTTATAAACTCCTTGTGCTGCCGGTGTGTCACTTTTGAAATGGGAAAAAATACGTACTGACAGTGGAAGGGGCTTGTAAACACGCCCCACATTTTTCACTAACCCTACTACAGATACCCCTCACCCTGGTAAGATGTGTTAGAGGAATGATCACTCCCTTCCACACACCACTGCGTATCCCTGTTGGCTTAGGGAGAGGTGTCAGCAGACAGGCTACTCCTTGCCAACACCATACTGAACATACATTTTGTTCTGGAGATAGGTGTTAGTGGAGAGGAGAATGTTTTCTTACACATTACTGTATATGTCAGTCGTTCTGGAGAGGCCTCCGACTGGACAGTCTAATCCATTCCCACGCCCTAATACATATCGGGTTTTTTTCCAGGGGAGAGGTCTCAGCAGAGAGCTCACTACTTGTTATACTTACCATGCAATAGTAAGGTCTTACATGCAAGGGTGTGTACCTTCCCACTCTACTATACATACTGCTGATCCTGGGTAAAGGTGTGAGTGGAGAATCAGTGTCTCTTTACACCCAACTCTACACACTGGTTACCTTCATGCAAGGTCTCACTGGAAAGGTCAGTCTCTCCCCATAGTCTACTATACACAGTTGTTAGACTGTGGAGAGGTATCAGTGACATCCCAGTGTCTCCTTATACCTTAACGTACACTTACAATCTCGTGAGACTCTCATGGGATCGCGAAAAAGTAGTGATAGAACTTTTACTACTAATAATAAATCAACTTAAAGTAACTAAATGAGTATCAATGTGTGCTTGTAGCAATGTTGGACTCACGCAAAAAATACATGTTTTTTTTCTCCACAAATCTAATGATTTATTTGCATCCACAATTATATAATGGATTGCATTTCTTTATACTAAACACACTGTTACAATTCTGGTGTATATAAAATTATACATACTGCATCAGGATATATTCAGTGTAAATGTAAAATCCATTTGAAAAAGGTACAATCTCGCAAGAGGCTCACAAGAGCAAACCAGGAAGCACTGCCTCCTTGGCTCTAGCGAGACACTCATGAGATCTTTGGGGAAGGGTAAATAGGAAAGATAAACAAACAACATAGATCATAAAACTATAGGGTAGCTCTAAATCTGAAAAGTACTGCACTCAGCGCCAGTTTACTCAGACCCACTAAACTCTACGCCACTGCATTCTATGCCACTACACTCTATGCCATTGCACTCTACCCCAGCCCACTCTACTTTGCACCACTCTATTCTATGCCTCTTCACTCTACTCTGCACATCTCTACTCCACTTCACTCTACACCACTCTGCTTTACTAAACTCTATGCCATAGTACTCCACTCTACTGAATTCTACTCTAAGCCACTACACTCTATTCTGCACAGCTGTACTCTACGCCACTTCACTCTAAACCACTCTACTTTACCCTGCTTCACTCTACCCACTGCACTCTACACCACTGTACTCTATGCCACAAAACTGTACGCCACCCAAAACCACTCAACTCTGCTCTACCCCACTTCACGCTACGCTACGCTACTCTACTCTACCCCACTCTACTTGACCCCACTTCACTCTAACCCACATGACTCTATCCTACTTCAATCTACGCATCTCTATTCTACCCCACCTCACGGTACCCCACTTCGGTGTATGCATCTCTACTCTATGCCACTCTACGCTATGCCACACTACTCTACTTTATTCCAACTTCACTCTACCCCACTTCACTCTATCTCACTCTACTGTACACCACTCTACTCTGCGCCACTCTACTGTATGCCACTCTACTCTATGCCAGTCCAATACACTGTACTTCCACTCCACTCAATGCTACTCTACTCCACTCTACTCTACTCCACTGCACTTTACCCAGCTGCACACTACTCTACACGACTCTGCTATATGCAACTCAACTCTACCCCCTCACTCTACCCCACTTCACTCTACCCCACTTCACTCTATGCCACAAATACTCTACCCCACTATACTCTACCCTGCTTCACTCTCCTCCTCCACTTCACACTACCCCATGTCACTACACCCCACCTCACTCTACACCACTCTACTCTATGATACTCTACTCCACCTCACTTCAGCCTACGCCACTGTACTGTATGCCACTGAACTTGACGCCACTCTACTCTAACCCCATTTACTCCACACCACTTCAATATAACCAATTTCACTCTACTCCATTCTGCTCTATGACAGTCTAGTCTACCTCACTTCACTATACCCACTTCACTCTAACTCACTTCACTTTATGCCACTCTACACTAAGCCACTCTACTCAACCACACTTCACCCTACGCCACTCTACTCTTCTCCACTACACAGAACCCAACATCACTCTATCTCACTTCATTCTATGCCACTCTACTCTACCCCACTTCACTCAACCCACTTCAGTCTATTCCTTTCTACTCTATGCCACTGTAGTCTACCCTACTTCACTTTACTCTACACCACTGCACTCTTTGCTACTCTACTCCACCCTACTCTACCCCACTTCACTCTATGCCACTCTACTCTACCTCACTTCACTCTCCCCACTTCAGACTACCCCACATCACTACAGGCACCTAATATTCTGCCACATTACTCTACAACACTCTACTCTACTCCACTGAACCCTCCCCCACTTCACTATATGCCACCCCACTTTACTCTACCCCACTCCACTGTATGCCACTGTACTCTATGCCACTCTACACTACTGTGCGGCACTCTACTCCATGCCACTCTACTCCACTGCACTCTATGCTACTGTACTCTACGCCACTCTACTCTACCCCACTTCATTCTATGCCATTGTACTGTACGTCACTGTATTCAAAGCTACTCTACAGTAACCCATTTCATTCAACCCCACTTCACTCTATGTCACTCCACTTTACGCAAGGTGGCACAGGAAAAGAGACATTGTACGATTTGCAAGGCAGCAAAGCAGCCTCTCCTATGATGATTGGTGCCTGGGGGCAGAGTTATGTCCCCGGCACCCATCTAAAGTGTAAGAACACCACATCGTTTGTGTGGTATTCGTTCACTTTTGTTTTCCGGTGGCATCAGTACGGTGTAACTGCTTGCATTACAGTCGGACAAAAAAGTCAAACTCTGTACATGTTGCTGACTTGTGTGCCGACTTTGATTTGGAGAAGGAAAATTCTTTTTAAGTCGAGCGCGCATGCGCTGTCTGCAATACCTGGTGTAATCGCTATACGTCTTAAAATCCTCCCTGCTGTGTCTTGATATTGTGATGGCGAGTGTTTTCATTTGTTTGGTTCTTTTGGTAGTACAGTACATCATGGATGCAAAGGAACTGAGACAAGAAAGATCATTTGGGGAACAATGAATTATACATGCAGCAGCAATCTCTGAGGCAGGTCATTTCCTAATCGACCATTTTGTCACTAGGCGGGATTTTTCTCTGCATCCAGAGATTTCGGCCTTCATCACTTCTCATATTATGTAGCTCATAAATTATACAGCTGAACAGGGCATCTGCTGGGCACATATGGCATCAAATATTATTAAGGAATTCAGTGGTGAAATGAGGACGCTAACACACCGGTATACTAAACGGTATACTGTCCATTAATGATGCTTCGTTCTTTACAATAGCCTGAATTTAAATAGTATTTTTACCCATGCATCAAATCATTTTTGTTCGAAATACCGAACATATTTGAGCCCAACTATTGTATCATTTCAGCCCTGTATTACTCGACTAAAAATATGTTTTTCCTAAAGCCTCATTTAAGGCATGAGTTCATCTATCTGTCTTTGTCTTTCACCGCTTACCGTATAAACTAACACTGCTGCTTCACAAGCGTTTTATATGCTCCACAAATTACTTTTGGGCTCTGTCATTGCCATGTTCTATCTTATCAGCGAATCTGAACAGTTATTTGTACAAAATACAGAAACAAACATTGCATGTGCTGGGTGCCTCTCTTACATTCAGTACATTGCTCATCTGCTCAGCTATGCCTGAAAGGAACAAAAGGACTGAAAAAACCTGTTCTCAAATGAAATTCTTTGATTTATGCACGTACATTACCAAGCATCAGTCGAATATCTTGCTGAAAGGATGGTCATTGTTTAATTCAGGTTTTTTTTAATAGCGCAAAATAGCCTAGGTTTGCTTCTGAGTGCTAAACAATGTAAAAAGAGAACAAGAAAAGAACCACAGGCGTAAAATTGTCATTATGGTATCGCTCCCATGAGCAGACACAAAATATTCAGGGGCTTATTTACAAGCCCCTTGCGCCACTTTTGTGTCATTTGTAACATGGGAAAAGTGACGTACGGGTGGCACAAGGGGCTTGTAAGTACGCCCCTCAATGTCAACAAATACATAAGTTGTCATCAATTCCAAAATCAGGTACAGCTGTGTAAGTGTCAGGAAGTTACTGTGGTATCAGGAGGCCAAGGAGATTGACATTAGTATGTGGAATCAGGGTCACTTAAGAAATATGGAGTAAAATATGGTTGGAGGGTTATAGAGAGCTACCTCTACAACATGTTGGGTTAGGGTAGCTTATATGGGAGACATTAAATCCAACCTGATTAGCATGCTTTTGTTACCTGTGAGTTACCATCATTGACCCAAGATTTAATCCCCGATCTTCACACATAACCTCGGTCATCATACAGCAACCACACATTAAAAAATAATAGACAGCATCCCTGTTACTTGGAGATAAAGTGTAGAGACAATGCCCTATAGTAACAGACTCAAAGGAGGCGATCTGCATACCATGCTCAGTATGGGGAACTTAAGTTGCATAACTAACTGCGGAATCGACATATGCTGCTAGGTAAGAAGAGGGCTGATTTGTCATCCATACTTATACCAATGATTGCAAATAATAAAATGAAAATAACATAGACATATGATGCATTTAAAAATATCTCTTTTATAATGATAATGAATCAGCTCATGAAGCAATCAGTAAAACTTCATTCACTTTCACTATCAGGGCTCAGTACAATAGAACTTTTCACATCATATTTTTCGGTCGACACAGCAGTTCATTTCCCTATCACTTAGCCTCTTACAACAGAGGGGTCGATTCCGCTCCGGGTCGGAAACAGTACCTACCGACACGGACCTGGAATGGAGACCGACCGACACGTACCGGCACCGTACGACCCGCGCAGTACGATGCAATGCGTGTGAATTACAACCCACTCGTACGGAACACAAGCCGCACGACCGAACCGTACGGGAAACAGTGATTCGCCAGTAAACTGGCCTGGAACCGCACCCACCGACACGGATCAGGAATGGACGCGACCGACACGGACCCGCGCTGTACGAACCTCGTAATACGATGCAATGCGTGTAAAACAAGACCGACTCGCACGGAGCACAATCCGGAAGACCGAGACGTACAGAAAACAGTGACTACCAAACAGTAGACTCCTTTGCGTCCAACTCGTTCGTCAACGAAGAAACACAGCAGAATGTCAGTGTGACAGACTCGGATTACCCCGCAAGAGCCACTGGCAGCGTCCGTCCCGGTCAAATGAACGTCTCCATCACGCCCACCAAAACCTAAGGAAAAAAGACCAAAAAAGGACCAAACAAGCAATTACAAAGCCTAAAATAAAAATAAAAAAAAACATGGAACTAAGACACACCCACAACTCCACCCACATAAAGGCCCAAATCCACTCCCATGATCCTTTGCTATTTTCAAACACATGACAGCTGAGGAGACAACTACACAGCACCCTGAGCAACACCCACACCTCACCCACCACACAACATCCACACCATTACCACTTCCTAAACACACTCACAACAAGCCAGAGAAACTGTCACCCACTCACCCTCACTTATACCCACTACACACATCAACCACTACAACCACCCAGCACCATGCCCCCAAAGAAGAATCCAAAGTTCACAGATAGTGAGTTGGTAGTCCTGGTTGATGAAATACTCCGAGTAGAGCCACATTTATTTGGAACCTTGGTCCAACAGACCCCCATGTCACAGAAAACAAAGATGTGGGAGAGGATCGTCGACAAGGTGAACGCACAAGCACCTTGCCTGCGCACAAAGGATGACATCCAGAACAGGTATTATGATGTGCGCAGGAGGGTCAAGAAGCTCATAGGCAGAGACCATGCCTTGAGCCAGCACACTGGCAGTGGCCCACCTGCAAAACCAAAATACTTCACGTCCTGGGAGGAGAAAGTGCGGGCCATACTCCCACCGGAGGGCATCCATGGATTAACAGGAATACCAGAGCCTGGTGAGTACACAACCAATCTAGTCAATATTGTGTGGCAACACACACACATCACTGCCAAGGGGACATTGGGACATTGGAAACAAGTAGCGTCAGCAAATACAAAGTAAGCCAGAAAAAATGTAAATCTGTGATGTGTATGCCAGTGACACAAAAGCAACAGCTGCTATCTCAGAGTAATATCGAACTAGGTCATAACATGTAAAAACCTAACAACAAATACAGCAAGGCATTGGCCCTAAACACCAACAAACACTGTCAGCCATCTTGTCAGCACTGTTACACCACCTCACAGGGAAGCAGAGTCACAGGAAGGAAGGTCAGGGATGCTGGGAGGGTGGGTGTAGCCAAAAGCATGATGGGAGTTGTAGTCACAGACACCAGACCCCCTCACACATGGTCCATCAAGTCCACCCTGAACTATGTTCACCTCACAGGGAGTGGGAAAGTACTGCCCAGATGGCTGACGCTGGGCTCTGTTGTGGGGAGCACAAGGCCCTGTTGGGAGTACTGCTCATACAAACACCAGGACACCACTGTCAGCCATCTTGCCAGCACTGTAACACCACCTCACAGGGAAGCTGAGTCACAGGAAGGAAGGTCAGGGATGCTGGGAGGGTGAGTGTAGCCAAAAGCATGATGGGAGTTGTAGTCACAGACGCCAGACCCCCTCACACATGGCCCATCAAGCCCACCCTGAACCATGCTCACCTCACAGGGAGTGGGAAAGTACTGCCCAGATGGCTGACGCTGGGCTCTGCTGTGGGGAGCACAAGGCCCTGCTGGGACTTGTGCTCCAACAAACAACAGGACACCACTGCCTGACATCCAGAACTTAAACTTGGAGTCCCTGCAATGGAAGCATCCTACAGGGGGGATTAGCTGGCCCCTGTGGGAGAAGGTGGGCCTGCAAGTACACCAAATACCAGCAATCCCGCAAATACACACACCTCCACAGCAGGAACAAATACACCCCTTGGGACCACTCACACAAAAAGTAAATGCCCATGCGAGATGCCTGACACATTGGCCAGACGTATGAATGGGCTGCAAGTCACACCAATGCACTTGCCCCCTCAAACCCCTTCACACTGACAGCCATCGCAACTGTATGTATCCTCTCACTGTCTGGTCCTGCAGTGTGGCAGTGGTGAGCCCTGGCCTGGTTGGGAAGGTGTGTGCCCTCTATGACAATTGGGGAGGAGTAGGCATTGCACATACCAAAAGCCACACCCCAAACCACATATGCACCATTCACAGGTGACACATGATAGTGAATGGAATGGCCACAGCAACATAGCTGACACCGTAGCATGGTGTCATTTTCACAAGGCACTGTGGTGATCTGCATTCCACTCCTACATCGTGCAGCGTTGATTGCATCCCTCACACAACAATCCCCTCAGTGCCATTGACACTTGCAACACAAGGAGCAACCTGGCCTGGGCATGAGTAGGCATACAACTCACAGCAGCATAAGTCAAACACACAAACCTCTGGCCCTCTCTCATGAGCATGGGATAGTCTGCGATCTGACGTTGTGAATACCCCTTACCATGGAGGACATTGACCACATAAATGACATCATCATGCACAGAACTCTGCCCCAACATCATCAGCTACGGATAACACCATCCAATGTGTGAAATGAGATGTGAACTAGGGACACACACCACAAAATAGTATCTTCACCGTGAATGCAGCCATACCGTACTGTGACCATGTTGTTCAGACACAACAATGTTACTCACAAATACAAGCACAAATGCCAGCACACAATGTCCAAACGTGCTACACATTGCAAGTGGAAGTGCATGTATGTCATTGTTAAAGTACGAATGTTGAGATGAGGGACACACCTGTGTCAGGCACATGAGGGCACATGAGTAGCAATGCCTATGTACAGTCAAACAATCATGAAATGAGATGTTCATGCACATAGCCCTAAGTGCCCCTCAAAATGCTCAAGCATCAAATGACATTGTGCCAAACCAAAATAGACACCCGTCACTGACAATGTAGGACAATGCAATGTAAATACACTCATCATGATGTGCAGTGGCAACTGATGTGTGCGAACCGTTGATGTGTGCAGAAACTTTACATACATTGTGTGTCTCTTACACCCACAGGGGATGCTGGGGACCCAGCAAGAACAGAAGACGAATCCCAGCCCCAGACTCTGGATGACCCTGACCTCCCCAGTGTGGATGCCTCTATGTCCTCTTCGGACGAGGATGAACAACCTGGCACCTCCGGTGTGGCCCCGCTCCCAGACCCAGCAGCTGTAACATCAGGACACCCTGCCAACATTCCTGGACCACCTGCAAACACCTCAATCACCCCTGCCAACACAGCCAGACCAAGGCAACAGGACAACGACGGCACAGGTACACAGGGCACCCAGGAGCTGACGGACAACAACACCACCAGTGCCAACACAGACAGGTGCCCAGTGTTGCCTGTGCCTGCCCAGGCAGGTCCTGCCCGTGTGGGCAGGTGTGGTGTGAGGGTGGTCAGGGCGAGGCCTGCAGATGGGGCTGGACTGCAGGAAGATCCGCAGTTGGGACACATCATCGATGCGTACCAGGAAAGCACCGGAGGATTTGGCCAGGTTGTGGGGATCCTCAGGGACATGCAACAGCAGCAGACTGCACATCATGCTAGAATGGACTCCCACATGACCCGGATGAAGTCCAAAATGGACACAATTGATGAACTCACGGCCGTGCATAGGGACATACTGACATGCCTCCGCCAGATAGCCAACTACATTACAACACCTCCTTGTGTGCCCACTACATCAGTTGCCACTACATCAGCAACTGCCACAGGGAGGGAGGTGGACTCTGGCGGAGAGTCCTCTGCACTGCAGCAGCCTGAACTTGAGGGTCCCCCTGAGAAGAAGAAGAGGGGTCGTCCAAAGAAGGACAAGTAAGAGGCAGATGGCCATGCATACCCACCAGGACGTGACTACCTGTTCTAGACATCATCCAATGTGTGCAAAGCGTTCACCTTGTTGACTGTCGCTAAACTCCCACACATGTGATGGAGGGTCTAAGTTGGACCAATGTTCCAAAGGACTGTGGACTTTACTCTAGAAATATCAACAATTAACACTACCAACCGCACTGTGAGCTTTGGATTCCTATTACACTGTACAGCACTTTCACCTACGTATAACTTACAAACACATGCATGTAAATAAATTCACTATAACACAATACATGCCTCTGTTGTGACTGAAACTTGGTTTGTGTTATTGAGAGGATGATCTGTGAAAAGATGTCTGTGCATGTGAACTACTACAGCTATGTAAACACAGTCATGTGAGTCATGGTGATGTGACACATATGAGGTAGACACCCCACTACGTCAACACAACACATACTTACCATGCCCATCTAACTCATCGTCCTAACTTATGTGAACAGACAATGCAGTGAGATGATTATACACAACACTCTTCTTGAGTCTGTGGCAAGATGCCCACAGGTACAGCATGCAAATGAATGTTGGATGTGTGGAGACCGACAACGCACATCCCAAAGTGAAGCACAGGTTTATTACACATCAGAAACATGTTGATGCCACCACAGATGCAAGCTAATCCCACGTGACAGTGGCCACACAGTCACCAAGTGTGGAAAATTAAAGTCCAGGGGTGTGTGGCACATCACTTGTTGGTAGATGACTACTTCCACCCTGGAACTGGATTCTGGGAGTCGGGGGTCAGAGTTGACCAAACAGCCACAGTACCCTGTGAAGGACAGAAGAACACGATAGAACAGCAATACACATGCCCGAAACATGCCACAAGATACCCACACAAAACCACGTAATCATGTCAACACTGTTGAGGAGAGGAGTGCAGCCGAGGAAAATGGCCGCATACTAGGTGAGCTGCGACAGCAGATAGGGTAAAACCACCCCTAAATCCGCCACAATCCGGCCATTGGGGAACGCGGACAGCGGAGCTGACCGGCGGCGAGCCGCTCGCGGGTGCAATCGCGGCGGCAGCAGGGACGAGGGAGGCTTCCAGCCCGGTGGGGCGAAAACTCGGAACTCAGCGCCCGTGCGGGCGAAAATGGCGCCGATGGAGTGCGAGCGCTCGGCCTAGAGCGGACAGTCCCGAGACACGTCCAGGAGCCGGACCTGAGAGCGAGAGGTGCTCGGACTACAGCGGAGCCCGGGAGTGGTGCGCACACAGCGGCTGCGAGGCGGCCTGAGGAGACCGACGGCCGTCACAGAGGTGGGTGCGGAGGTGCCCTGGGAGCGTCGCTCGGCCAGCTGGGGGCCCGGAGGTGAGCTTGCAGCGCAGGCACGCAGAAGCCACGAGCGGAACCGCTGTCGCGGCGGATAGCTGCGTTGGGTGTGCGCTACTGACAGCGCGGAGCCCCGGAGCCCAGGGAGGCGGCGCAGTGAGCCTGAGATCGGGGGACTTGGCCGCACTGGTGGGGCCCGCGGCAGCGAGCTGGGCCTGCTGAGCGTTGCTGTCTCCCACCGGAGCGCCGTGTCTGAATAACTCCGGGGTCTGGGGCCCGAGCGCACTGAGGCTCATCCATGGTAGTGGGAGGCCTGGACCAGTACTGAGTGGCCTGAGAGGCGCTGGGGGTGAAAACTCATCTGCCTGCCCCTGGAAGCCTGCTGCGTGACCGTTGGCGGGGCGGCCTGCTAAACCGGTCGGCGTGCGACCTGAGCGGGGGTGAGCGTTGGGGTCCCTCACGGCTGAAGTGGCGGAGGACCTGGGGGTGGACTGGACGGTTCCTCCGGCCTGCGGTTGGACGACTGCGACAGGGACAAGGGGCCAGACGTGTGAGCCCTCCCGCCACGGCTTCATCTACGGCAATGGGTCAGCATAAGCCGCCCCTTCCGAACCAAGCCAACCAGATCGACAAATACACAGTGGCTATGGGGAAGGGAGAGGGCCTCCACGATGGGGGACAACAGGGTGACGACGCTGACGGAGGATCGGACCCGTCACTCAGAGACATAATGCAGGCCATCAAAGACATGCGTGGCACAATGGAGCCCAAACTGGACTCGGTCACAGAAGAGGTTAACCTCCTCCGGGCTGACTTTCGGACTATGTCGGGCAGGGTGGCCGAGACGGAGAGTGGCATTGGAAATTTACAGGGCAGAACGAAGAAGCTTGAGGAGCAGGTCGCCACGCTGGTGAAGGCCCAGGGTGACGTCGTAGCCCGCCTGGAGGATCAGGAAGGCCGGGCGCGACGCAACAACGTCCGCATCGTAGGGGTGCCGGAGGGACTGGAAGGGCCGTCCATGGATTGTTTTGTTGAGGATCTGATACTGCAACACCTTAAGCCCAAGCGTCTCTCAAAATTTTTCTCTGTCGAAAGGGCCCATCGCGCAATGGGGGAGGCCCAAGCCTGGGGCCCCTCCGCGCACCATCATTGCCCGGTTCCTGAACTACCGGGACCGGGATGCCATCCTGCAGGCCTCACGTACCACCGGGGACCTAAGACTGGAGAACGCAACGATCCGGTTTTCCCGGACTTCACTCTGCAGGTCCAGCGCCAGCGCAGGTCCTTTGAAGGCGTCAAGCGAGCCCTTAGGGACCAGGGTGTGCGGTACATGATGCTCTTTCCAGCACGGCTCAAGATCCTGGATGGGGAAAAGGTGTACTTTTTCGATTCTCCGGCGGAGGCGAGCGACTGGATGGAGGGATGGCGGACCGTGGGCCGCCAGGGTGCGGCACGGCGCCGGACCTCCAACGACAACTCTCGTGAGGCTGAGAGGGCTACAGCACCAGCCCGGGGAGTCAGGAGCGTGAACGTCCGCCACCGGAGGACTGATGGGGACACAAGCCGCATTGAGGGCTCTACATGGGGGAGGCGGGCAATGGCGCACGTCTCGTGGGCCCTGATGGGCTGGGGGCCACTAGTCAGGCTGCATAAAGATTTTGAACATCTCCGTGACTGTGAGTGACCGCGCTGGCTGACGTGGATTGCTCGTCCATAGGGCTCTAGGCGTTGGCCCGCTGGGGTTTGGGAGAGGGGGGAGGGTGGGGGCTAATTTCTTGTTTAAAGGGGTGGAAATCCGACAGTCAGTTGTGCCAGTTTCTGCGAGTTGTGGGCTTACGTTCCCTCAGTTAGTTGAAATGGGATTATTTGGGCGACAGGCACTCTGCAAGTTTTTAAGGTGGGGGTTGGGGGCCCACTTAGCAGGGAGGCAGGGAGGGGGGACAGACTGGGGGGGTGGGATGGGGTTGATGGGAAGTTTAAGTTTAGCTCATGTCAATATATCTATGTTAATGCTGTGGTACTGTGGGGGCACTGCGCAGTGGCAGGGTGGAAATCCGTTGAGGATGTGGATTCACAGTGGGGATGGGGGATCAGGCTAAGATTAAAATATGGACATGGAATGTCAATGGGATGGGCAACAAGATCAAGAGAACTCTAGTACTGCAGCACCTGAAACGCCACTCTCCAGATGTGGTGCTCCTGCAGGAAACCCACCTCCGGGGTAATAATTGCAGGGCCTTAGATAGATTCGGGTATAAGATGGTAGCCCACTCCGGATTCACGTCCGGCTCGAGGGGGTGGGGATACTGGTCCGTAGGAGTTTGCCAATAACTGTCTTAAATTCCTGGATGGAAGACGCTGGGTGCTTCGTGGCGGTGGCGGTGAGATGGGAAGGGCGTACGGTGCTCCTGTGCTCCTGTTACATCCCGCCCGGCCTGCATGCTACACTCTACAAGAAACTGGGGACACATTTGGCGAACCTCCCCAACGGCACTCTGATCCTGGGGGCGACACCAACGCGGTAATGGACGTCGAACTAGACCGGTCAGGCGACAGACGAGCCAGTGGAGGGGAGGCGGGCCTGCGGGGCTTCACGGCTGCAATGGGCCTATGCGACATATGGCGAACTCGGTTCCCAGCCCGCAGACTCTACACCTTTTATTCGGCCAGACATGGCTCCTTTTCGAGGTTGGACTATATTTTCACGCGGGGGATCAGTTGGGAGATTTTGTAGACCCGAGTATTATGGCGCGCGGCATATCGGACCACTCTCCGGTGGGTGTTACCCTTCGGGGACGGTGGTGGACAGGGCCGCATTCCCGCGAATAGATCCGTGGCGGTTAACTGACACTTCGATCACTGATAAGCTTCGGGAGGGCTCCGAGAATTATTTCTCCGACAATCAGGGGTCGGTTACCTCCCAGCTAACGTTGTGGGAGGCATACAAGGCGGTCCTGAGGGGACAGGCCCAGGCCTTGATCGGTGCCCAGAAGAAAGAGGAATCGCTGCAGATTCAACAGCTGGAGCGCGAAATCGAGTCTCTGGAGCGAGAGGCAAGTGCATCGCCCTCGCCGGAGCGCAATCATGCTTTGGCCCTGAAGCACAGGGAACTTCGCTCGCTGGCGGAGGGTGAGGCACGTGCCTACTCCCTTGCCACGCAGCATCGGATATATGATGCAGGTGACAAGAGTATGAAGCTTCTTGCGTGGCTGGAGCGCCGGGACAGGGAGCGTTCCTGGGTTACGGAGGTGCGGGATGGTTCCGGGGCCCTGGCCTCCACGAGTGCGGCCATAGCGGAGGCTTTTGCGTCCTACTATGAAGGAGTGTATACCCCAGTGTGTACCAGAACCGAGAGAGACTGTGAGGAATTCCTGCAAGACTTTGCGTTGCCTATGCTATCCCAGGAACAAACTGAGTGTCTGGATGCAGACCTCACAAGAGCAGAGCTGGGAGAAGCCCTTAATGCCCTCCAGGCCGGCAAGGCGCAGGGACCCAACGGACTCCCGGTCGAAATCTATAAGAAACAGGCGAGTGTGGTACTGGAGCCCATGCGACGTATGTTCCTTGAGGCACGGGAGGTAGGCGTGCTTCCGCCCGACCAGAGAGAGGCCACAATTGTGGTTATTCATAAAGCCGGGAAACCGGCGGACTGCTGCTCATCCTATCGGCCTATCTCCCTCCTGAACGTGGAGGCGAAGGTGTTGGCCAAGGTCTTAGCGACAAGACTGCTATCTGTACTGCCCGACCTCGTGCATGTAGACCAGTCGGGTTTTATGCCCCACAGGAGCACTAGGCACAACCTGCGGAGTCTCTATGGTATTCTGCACATGACTAAAGACGTGGGACATACGCAGACGGCATTGATGGCGCTGGACGCCTCAATGGCCTTCGATAGCATCGAATGGCCATACCTATTTATGGTACTGAATAGACTGGGATTGGGCCCCGTGTTCAGTAGCTGGGTGAGACTCCTGTACACGCAGCCGATGGCAAGGGTGAGGGTCAATGGGGTGACGTCCCGAGCTTTTGCCCTGTATAGGGGCACTAGGCAGGGCTGCCCCCTGTCACCGCTCCTGTTTGCCCTCGCCCTGGAGCCGCTCGCTCATTGGATCAGAAGAGATAGGGCCTTTTGGGGCCTGGCACTCACGGATGAATGGGAGGAGCGTATTTCTCTATACGCTGACGATATTGTCCTGTACATGGCCAGACCCTACCAGTCCATGGCGCGGGCCCTCCACCTTTTCGCCCTTTTCGGTAGTTACTCTGGCTACTCGATTAATTGGACCAAATCGGTGGTTTATCCTCTGTCGGGTCCACCTCCTCGCATTCCGCGGGATTGCCCGGCATCGCTGGAGACTGCTGGATTCAGGTATTTGGGAGTGTACGTCACCAGAGACGCGGGGAGTTCTTCGCCCGAAATTTGGAGCCTCAACTGATGAGGCTGGGGGTGGACATTGGACACTGGAGGTCCTTGCCCTTGTCCTTGATGGGGCGCGTGGCGCTCTTTAAAATGCTGGCGCTGCCAAGACTTCTATATATCCTTCAAAACACACCGTACCTGGTCCCGACGGCGACATTTAAGCGTATCTCCCGGGAGCTGCGGACGTTACTTTGGGACGGCGGCAACCCGAGAATTGCGTTGCAGAAGCTTACGCGGGGGGTGTACGACGGGGGCTGGCCCTCCCGGACGTGCAACTCTATTATTGGGCAGCTCAGTTGCAGGTGGTCAATGACTGGGTCTATGCGCCGACCTCGGAGCCAGCTTACAGAATGGATAGGCACGCGATGGTTGGAGGAACCTGTGAGCCGTATCTCTACTCCCGCGGGCGGGGTCGTGATCTACCCGCGCATACTGGGGTGGTATTCCACTGTTGGAGGGAGGCCAACAAGTTCTTGGGCTGGACGAACACCCTAACGGGACAGACCCCGCTTTGGACGGGCGATCGGCTAAAGGAGGTGACGGGACTATCCGGCTATAGGGGTGGAAACTGATCGGCATTGAGCATCTCGGGGATGTGTGGAAGGGGGGCCCGGTTCCCTTTGCGGCTCTGAAAAAGAGTATCAACTTCATGATTCCCAGCACTACCATTACCTGCGCCTCATACATGCCTTGCGGGCCCACATCCGTGCTGGCACTTCCATCCCGGAATACTCCCCTATGGAGGACAGGCTCCTTCTCGACCCCATTCTAACGAAGCCCACGTCAACGATTTACCAAAAACTTATTAATAACATGCCGGACCCCTTGGGTCCCCTGCGGGCGAGATGGGAGGGAGACGTTGGAACACTAGATGACGACGACTGGCAAGACGCCCTGCAGAGCCCCCGCGAGGTAGCGATCCGGCCACGATTCCGCCTTGTGCAGTTAAAAATACTCCACAGGGTCTACTATCCCCGCACCCACCTGTTCTCCTGGGGTAGGACTCTGTCACCCTTGTGTGTGAGGGGCTGTCAAGGGGAGGGCTCCTTTTATCACATTCTATGGGATTGCCCACTCATAATTCCGTTTTGGACCAGGGTGACG
Source organism: Calotriton arnoldi (assembly GCA_963921515.1). NCBI lineage: Eukaryota > Metazoa > Chordata > Amphibia > Caudata > Salamandridae > Calotriton > Calotriton arnoldi. The sequence goes on along the minus strand of CAWUFW010017161.1, from coordinate 34,562 downwards.
CAAACGATGGAGGGGGTAGTGCGGGCCCCGGTCCCACTGGAGCCCAAGTGGCTCTTGCTCATGATCAAAGGTGCCACGGACTGGACACGTCATAATGAGATTTGGTTGGGGCTGGCAGCAGGGGTGGCTAAACGCAATATTGCCAGGTACTGGGGTGCGCAGGCGCCCCCCTCGTGGGATCAGTGGCTCTGTGACCTGGATTGGTGTCAGAGGGCGGAGGAAACGGTCTACAGGTCCCGGGGATCAGTGAATAAATGGAGGAAGGTGTGGGGTCCCTGGCAAAGGTTTCGAGCTGTACAAGAGGGGATGGGATAGAGGACTGTTGCAATCACTTCTCGGCATTTCCATGCATGTAAAAATGTGACGAACTGTGATCCCTGTGAATATATTATGAACTACCGCTGTGTAATGCACTTGAACATGAGCAATGTTAATAAAAAGAATTAAAAAAAAAAAAAAACACTGTTGAGGAGTACAGACTACCTGAAAGGACACATCACTGCACGCATCCAGTCAAGTAGCACACAGCCACACTCACACAGCAATTGAGCACCACCAACACATATCAGGCAAATACAATACATTGACAAAACATCCCTGTATACTCATATTCAGGTGAAAAAGTTGTTGATGAGCTGTGTGCGGACATCACCCTCATCATCATCATCACTGGCATCGTGGCCCAGGCCAGGATCCTCCACAGATGGCGGATGTTGGTCATCGTCATCCGGGATGAGAGGCAACTCCTTCCTCACTGCCATGTTGTGTAGCATGCAGCAGACTATGATGGTTTTGCAAACCTTAGCAGGTGCATATGGGAGGGCCCCTCCTGTCTTGTCCAGGCAGCGGAAGCGGCTCTTCAGGAGACCAAAGGTCCGCTCGATCACACTCCTGGTCCGACCATGTGCCTCATTGTAGCGCATCTCTGCTGGTGTCACAGGGTTCCTGAGGGGTGTCAGCAACCACGGCATGTTGGGGTATCCGGAGTCACCTACATACAGACAATTGCACATTAGCTGAGTTTGAAAAGAGCGTGGAAAACAACATTGCAAAACACACACAATGTCAAACAGTCAGTACACACCGACAAGCCAGGCACGCTGGTTCTGCATCTGTGCCATCATCCTCGGAATGCGACTAATCCTCATGATGTACGCATCGTGCGCAGAACTGGGAAATCGTGCACACACATGTGAAATAGACATGTCCGCCAGACATACCACCAGACCATTAATTGAATGGAAATGTTTCCGGTTCCGGTATGGCAGCTCATGTGCATGTGGTGGTACCAAAGCCACATGTGTTCCATCAATGGAGCCGATGACATGTGGCATCCTCCCCAGTGCATAGAAGTCACTCTTGATGTCAGTGAGTTGTTGTGGGTTAGGGAAATGGATGTAGAGCTCCAGGAAAGTTAACATTGCCTCCAACACATCGCGCAGCACACTGCTGAACATAGTCTGTGACATCCCACCAGCAGACGCCACAGTGTATTGAAAGGTACCGGTGGCAAAGAAGTGTAGGGCAGCCATCACCTTCACCTTGGGGGTCAGCACTGTAGGGTATGGGCAGCCAGGTTGCAAATGTGCGGCCAACTGCTCTGCCAAATCCTCAATCAGTGGCCTGGTGAAGCGGTACCATCGGATGCAGTCACGTTCAACCATGGTAGCAAGGTCAGGGAACGGTCTATGGACAGCTGGTCTCCTGCAGTACATAGGTGAGCAAAGGAAGATAGTAAGTTCCCCTACCTATGTGGCACTGACCATGCTAAATTTCACATGAGACATCATAAAACGACACAAGTGCTTTATGTGTGTGCTGTTGTGTATGGACACATATGTCACCTACATGCCCATCATCTCACATCTCATCTCAACATGTGTACACAACAAGTTCCATGTTGTGCTGTTTCAACTCAATAGGCTGTGTCACAGTACATCTGTACTGATGTCACATACCAAACACACACCACAGTGACAAGTGAGGACAGATGTCTTCCCTGCATCACAGCTCCCTGACAGGCAGATACTCAGGGACCTTGTATTGCCACACGGACACTGGCATGATGTGGCGTATCATGTACATGCCACTACACGCCCATGACTCCCACAGGAAGTGGCCCCTGATGTCTCTGCAGGACTTACATGGACATCTGTGACACACAGACACAACATCAATGTGCATGCACAAACCACAATGATGTGGAGACTGTTTACCATTGGGCACATGGAATCTGAGACATCAGAAACACAATACGCGCACAGACTGTGGATGTACATCACAATTGTGGCACTGGAACACCCTGTGACACACATACCATCCCACCTAAGAGTCAGGGTGTATGTAACATGTCATACACAGAGTCCCCCTGGAACTGTGTACATGCCTCAAGCTCTGAACTGTACAGTTGTCTATTACAGTGGTAATGTGCACGAACACACAAAGGAAGCTGTCCCCATGAACCCTTGCACAGTCTGGGAGTGGCTGCCACAAAGTGCTACACAATAAATCATATGTTGACCCCCATACACACAAAGGTAATGCAGCCTTACATGCCTTTGGATACACTGTGTCACAGGCTGTGGTGTTGCAGGTGTGCACCTGAGTCCCTGGCAAGGAACAGTGGGTGGCATCCGTTCTCCAGTGACACCAACAGTGGCAGACGCGGGTGACTTCAGGAAAGATGCATCGTACAGTACGAGACCGATCAGTGCGCATGCCTGGCCCATGGATTGTAATGGGGAGAGACGCGGGTGAGTTTTCAAAATACGCATCGTACACCCAGGGACCGAGCCGTGCATACGAATTGGCTATGGACTATCATGGAGACGGGTGCGTGTTGTTTTTCGGAATACGCGTTGTACAGTCAGAGACCGAGCCGTGCATATGCTTTGGCTATGGACTATCATGGAGAAGGGTGCGTGTTGTGTTTCGAAATACACGTTGTAGAGTCAGGGACCGAGCCCTGTGCACGTATTGGCTATGGCCTGTCATGGATACGGACGCGGATTCGAAACTTGTAAGAATTGTGAGCCGAAAATTCAGTTGGCTCACCACAACAATGTTGCAATTTCAATGGTGTTCTGAAGTTGAAATTTCAAACGACTTGTGCAATTCCATGGATTGGCTAGATTCATTAGATGCAAACGTGTCGGACCTATTGCATTGTACGCATGGGACAGATTCTGACTGTGCAGCACAGATATAAGTCTGTGTGTGGCCCTGAGAGCTCACTTGCCTGCACTACACGCTCCAGATTGACATCTCTGCTACTACTGCTGCTGTCTCTGCATCATCTGGCTTCAAGAATGGCACGTACTGTGGAGAGGGCCCCAGCCTTCACAGAGGAGGAGAACCAGGCCCTGCTGGACAGCCTCCTTCCACAGTACAGCAAGCTGTATGGGAAACCAGGGGAGCAGGTGAGTGTGCAAACCACATCCTTTCTCACTGTGCATGTTGTCTGACTAGCAGTACTAGCATTGTGTACACCAGTGGCTAGCATGCTCACTGAGTAGCTGTCACCCCCAAAGTGTGTAGTTACATGTACTGAACAGGTACTGTGCTGACAGTGTAAATTGAGTAGTTTGTCATTCCCAGGCAATGTTTGCATGTTGTAACTGCTGGACAACTGGTTGCACTACCTGAGTACATCTTGTGCCCCTTGATTGAGACATGTATTTGCAACTGAGTGATGCACAAATATGTTGCATGTGTAGTGATGCTCTTCTGACTTTGTAATCCTCACAGGTTGATGCCCATGAGAAGCAGGAGATCTGGCTGACCATCGCCCGGGCAGTACGATCTGTGGGGATCTACAGGCGCCGCATCCGCAACTGCCAGAAGAGGTGGCAGGACCTTCGTGGCTGGACCCAGCGGATCGCAAGAGTCCAGCTGAATCTGTCGCCTCCTTGCAGGAGGGGTGGACGACGCCACCTGACACCCCACATGCTCCGGATACTGGCGGTGGTCTTCCCTGACCTGGATGGGCAGTTGAAGGCCGGACAGCAGCAAGGAGGGGGTAAGTGCTAGCCTTTTCTGTGACCTTTGTCTCACATGCTGTTTGCACTCATTTAGGCTGGTTACACTCCCACAGTGTGTCTGTCTGCTACAACAAGAGTCATGTTCCTCAATTGTGTTATGCCCCATCCTCATCCGATACACAGGTGTGGCCCTTTCAGTCTGTGACTTCTGTCACTTGGGTTCTGTGTCCTTGCTGTTGACTAAGGTTAAAGTTGGGGACAGCATCTGCTACAGGGACTTTGTTGTGGACTTCATGACTGGGTCAATTGGTTACACATTTGCCGAAATCTGACATGTACTGTGTGTGGTCCATTTATATGTGTCCAACTGCTGATCTGACTCACCACATGTGTCTGGGGTATTTACAACACACCCATGCAGCAGGTGAGACCAATGTTGGGGCCACAGAAGAATGTACATCATGTGTGTCACACATGCATAGCCACCTGCCTAGTGTTCAGGGTAATCCCATGTTGCACAGGGACAGGACAGGTATACCCTCTCCGGCTATAATTAGCATTCTGCTCTCCTACTCCTGTGTGTCATCCAACATGTTGGACATTGTGTAATGTGCACTCAGGTGACTGCCTCTGTGTCATTGTGTACTGGCCTAGCTTTTCAGACTACTGGAGTGTGACACAGTTTGGGGTGTGCAGCCATCTGAGATGTGGCTGTTGAGTCTGCACATGGGGTAAAACATGGGTGTATCATGACATGAGTGTGCCCAATGGTCATTTCAACATTCCAGTGCAAGCAGCTCATTATCATTCTCATCAGCCTGTGATGTGTACATGTGTACAGAGTTGTGTTTGCACTTACTCAGATGTCACATGTGAATGACGTGGGTGCATCAGAGTCCTAATGATGTGGGTAGCAGGGGGGGTACATGTGCACTTGACAGCTACCGAGGTTGCAATCCCAAAACATCCATGATGGCGGCACAGTTCAGACTGCTGTTTTTGGTATGCACTGCCCCTGTGACAGGAGCCAGTGATGACTGATTTGCCAGACATGGCTGTGCCATGGAATACCACTTGCAAAGGTGTATCCTGCAGTATTGTGAGATGTCATGCATGCACCCCATTTTTACATTGGCTATCAAGACATGACGCCATCATGGTGTCTGGTATTGAGTGACGAACCATTATCTCGGCAATGACTCTGCCCATCCCTTTCCCTGACACATGTACTGAGTAACTGGCAGGAGAAGGGACATGTGTGTAGTGACACATTTCAATCTTAACTCTTGGAAGTTGGACAACGGTCTATGTGGTGCATGTGTGCACACATGATTGTTTCCATCCTACATGCACCATATAGATGGCTCCATGGATATGAGGGATATGAGGGGCATGGTTGAGTGGCAGGCCGACAAGTGGCTAGTTCAAATATGTGTCAGCACTTTTTGCAATGTTTAGCAACTGATGCCAAGGCTTGATCTGTAATGTGCTGTACTTAATGTGGTGTGTCAGGTCAATACAGGTGACTGATGTGGATCTGTTTTGCATGATTGTTTGCAGATACATCTACGGCCATAGGAGGAGACAGCTCCACGGACCAGGAGGAGCCGCAGAGCCAGACTGGGTCAGCTGCCGGGGAGTCGGAGGAACCCAGTGGCACGGAGGGTGAGGGGAGCCACACCGAGGAGACCTCAGCACCATCACCTCAGCTGAGGAACACAGCAGCTCGGATGATGACTCCCTTGTGGAGGCGGGTGTCAGCAGCCACCAGACAGCAGCTAGCAAGTCTGTCCCCACCACCACCATCACCACCCTCCCATCTGCTCCCATCCCTGAGGTCCGTAGAGGGTCCCGTGTTGGGGCCCATTTCTCCTTTGTGCCAGGCACTGCACCCCCTGCCCCTGTCTCCCCTGCTGCCCTGAGTGTGGAGTCTGTGGACTTGCTTGAGCGGCTCCATGTAGGGCAGACATTGGTGCTGAGTGTCCTCAATGCTCACACCAGTCTGTTGACACAACTGGTGTCCTTCATGGAGGGCATCTCATCTAACATGTCTGCCCTACATCGGACCAATCAGTCCATGGCCACCTCACTGACGGCAGCAGTGTCCCTCCTCCAACAGTCCCTCACCCCTCCTACCTCTGCCCCATCCACAATCCCCACTACCCTACCTGTCCAACACACACACGCCGGCACAGGCACAGACACGAGCAGCACACGGCCACACAAGCCCAAATCCCAATGCACACGCACGCACACTCAGGGGACTGATACCACACACACAGGGGATGGGGCCCAGACACAAACACAGGTATCCATGAGCACTCCGCAGTCTTCAGATGCCTCTCCCTCCAAAACCCCTTCCCTTGCCTCACCTGCAACGCCCCCTTCCCAGAAGCTCTTCCTCTGTGACCTTGGCCTCTTCCCCACAGATCCATCTGATCCTACTCACAAGGGGAAGAGGAAGTCACCACACACAGAGGGGAGTTCCCCTGCCACACGGACACCCTCCCCCAGGCACAGTAACACTGAGGCCCCCATACGCAAATCCCCCCGGACCAGGAAGAGCAAGACCCCACAAAAATCACACAGTTCCACCATACAGTCTCCATCCTCCAGCCCCCAGGCCACCACTGCACAGGTTCCCCCGCCACACCCTGCCCCAGGTTCCCACACACACCGATACCACATCCCCAAAATGATCAGGCCCTCCCCCCTGGCACATGCACTTCCACCCCACCCCACACGCTCAGCCTGTTCCTGCCACTGGTGTGGAGACCGTGTGTCCCCCCTCTGTCCTGGCCACCTCATCTGCACCCCATTCCACTCCTTCGGAGATTGGCACTGCAGTGGAGTCCACATCCACCCCGTCTGACTTGGGCACTGCAGTGGAGAACCCGTCCACTACATCTGACCTGCCCACTGCATTGGTGCCGGCACCCACCACATCTTGCTTGAGCCCTGCATTGGTGCCGGCACCCACCACATCTGGCTTGAGCCCTGCAGTGGTGATGGCGCCCACGGTATCAGACACCTCCACTGCAGTTGCCAGTGACACTCTTGCACCCACCACCCCTCCCCTGCCTCATTCTGCTATCCCCTGATCTGTCCCTGCGGTGCCTGGCCGGCCCATATGTATGCCCCTCCAAGGGGGGATGTCCCCTGGTAGCAGTACAGGAAGCAATGGGTGACATTTGTCACATTTCACCCTGTTTGGACTATGTGAATGGACTGGCCATTGGCCTTTGTGTACTTTGGACTTCCCAGTTTAAAAGTTCCAATTGCTGAATAAAGCCTCTATTGTTATCTAGTGGTTTTGCTTTTGATGCACATGATGTTGTTGAGTATTATCATGCATTTGCTGTTGTAATACTGTTGTTGAGATCAGGAAAGTGAAGTGTTGGTGTGATGGACTCCATGTGGCCCATGGGATATGTGTCCAATTGGGGTATGTATCCATGTCATACTTAGCAGCAATCTGAGTGTGTCATGATTACCAAATTTGGCACAGGGATTTTCATCTTTCATTTGCCAGATGACATTTGTGGCTTGCAGTCATGCACATCTGTTGGGCTCAACATTGGTAAATTTGTCTATCTCCCTGACTGTGGGCCCATCTCCACTGGACATGCAGGTTTGCGCATCAATGATGTGGAAGTCTACTGTGTCATCAGTGCAACTTGCTAAACATGTGTATTGAGTATGTGCAGATGACTTGAGGGACACCCCGATACACAGGCTGATATGACCAGAGCCTTCATTGTGTTGTAAATGTTTGCTCAGTGACCAATTTTTATGGTGACATGACAGAGCCCTGCATAGACAACGTTTGGCACAGATGACCTTCCACAGGAGTGGAGTCACCTCATGGCAGTGTGTTATTCCGTGACATTGCCTGAGCCCATGGTGTGTGTTCTGTGAGCATGTCTGGGTGTGTTTCCTTCCATTCCTTTTTACTACACAGGCTGTATTCCCTACAGATGTTCCAGTTTGTGGTGCTTGCTGAGTTGTCCTGTGTTCATCTCACAGCTTGGGACAGGGTTTTCTTGGCTGTTGGTACATGACTAACTACTGGTCATTAGGGTGTCATCCCTAGGTGTGTTTTTTGTGAGGTCCTGGGATGTGGGCAAATGCACGTGGGACACATTCAGGATTCCCCAAGGCCATTTTGTGTTTACGCCATCATGTTGTTATGTCTATGTGGTATCTTTCAGTGATTGTGACATGTGTATGTGTGTTTGACTGCTCCCACTACTCAGGTACAGTGGTGCAATGTTGGAAGGTGTCAGCATGTGTTCAATATGGGTCTCCTTGGGTTCTTAATTGGTGTGTGACTGTGGCAGGGATCCCAATGATTCTAGTACATTTCAGCTCATGGCAATGTCCCGCATACTGTGCAGTGTGTCAGACATTCGCGAGGGTCGTTGACTGGGCACGTGTGATGAATGATGGGTACCTTAGATCCCCACCCCCACCCTTGGGACTGTCATGGGTGCATGTGCAGTGTCACCAGTCCATGTGGGCTTCACTGATGCACATTGGTGCAGATCCAGGTGTGTGGTGTTTGGAGTGGCCAAATGTGAGTTGTGTTGTAGCTAGGCCCCTACCTCCATTTGGGCCTTGCATTACAGGCCATGCCCTGTGGTTTCTGTTTGTGTGATGGCAGTTTGTTGGTCAGGAATCATGACCCAGTGTGCACAGGTGACTGTGCTTCACAGTATGTGCAACATCTACATTTGTCATCACAGGGGAATTACTATGCATGCTAGTGTCATCACATTGTGGGGTCCCTGAGGGTAGTGCTGTGGTGGTTGTGTCTCTTGCTGTGTTGGTTGATGTTCCGCCCAGCTTGTGTCACATTGATCTTTTGGGATCCCACTCATCTTACAATGTGTGATTTACCACAAAGGTGTGCCGAATTAATGAGTTTCTTTAGTTTGTTACTGTGTACACATCTGTGTGATTGCAATTCTGCCCCCCTCATGTGTTGTGTAGTAGCCTGGGGACACTGACACACACACACACGTTGTGTTTGATATGCAGTGTGAGTCTGGATGGCTGTGTCTGTGCATCTGCAGCACTGCATTGGTATGTGTTTTGTGGGCCATTGGGGGGATGTTGGTTGGAGATTCTTCCCTACTGTCCCTGGGACTCTTGCCTCATCAGTTTGCACATTCATCATGTTTGGTATGTCCCATAGCTGCCATGGTCTGGGACTTTGTGACCTAACAGCTGCAGCATCCACGCAATGCTTAGTTTGTGTATGTGTTTGTTCAGGTATGTATGTTTGCATTAAGATGGCCACTTCAGTCATTGTCCAATTGGACACTGGAGGCATTCTCAGCCCCCATGGGCGATGCTTGTCTGCACATGGCAGAGGGTGTTTTTGTTGCACAGCAATGTTTGCCTCACCACATCTGTGTCTGTATGGGACACAACGACTACTTTGCCTCACACGTGCTTGTGGATTTGGGACCAGGAATGATACATGCTGTTTGGCAGTTGCAACTTTGTTCATGACAACACTCACCTTTAGCTCACTGTGGTGTGTGTGGGTTTAGACCCCATTACCACAATGTGCAAAATGTGCTGTACTTTTAAACCCCACATTCACATTTTGCTCAGTGTTGTGAGTGGGGGTTTAGACCCCATTTCCACAATGATCATGGACTGGTGTAGTTTTGAAACCCACACTTACCTTTTGGTCACTGTACTGATGGGGGGTTTAGAACCCATTACCACAGTGAGCATAGACTGCAGTGGTTTCCCACCCCACACTGGCCTTTTGGTCACTGTGGTGAGTGGGGGTCCAGACCCCATTACCACAGTGATCATGTAATGCTTGAATCGCGAAACACACACTCAGGTTTTGGTCACACATGTGATGGGAGGTACATTGTCTGTTCACTGTCAGATTCACTGATGTAGGCATTTGACATGGGAAACCCACTATTGCCATGATGGTAGGGGTGGTGTGTTTTGCATACACACTCACCCTATGTGTGTGGATGCTGGTAGTGTTATGCATCCCCCATCCTGTGTGTGGCTACTGCTGGTACAGGTTGGCATCCAGCCCCTATTGGCTGGGCACTGGTGGTAGTGGTAGGCATCCAGTCCCCTATGAGTGGGGATGGTAGCAGTGATAGTCATCCAGCATCCTGGGAGTAGGGGGTACTGGTAGTGGTAGGCATCCAGCCCCCTATGAGTAGGGGGTACTGGTAGTGCTAGGCATCCAGCCCCCTATGAGTGGGGATGGTAGCAGTGATAGGCATCCAGCATCCTGAGAGTAGGGGGTACTGGTAGTGGTAGGCATCCAGCCCCCTATGAGTAGGGGGTACTGGTAGTGCTAGGCATCCAGCCCCTATGGACTGGGCACTGGTGGTAGTGGTAGGCATCCAGCCCCCTATGTGTAGGGGGTACTGGTAGTGGTAGGCATCCAGCCCCCTATGGGTAGGGGGTTCTGGTGGTGATGGGCTTCATGCCCCTATGGTAGAGCTGTTGCTAGTGTACGGCATATCAACATCCCTATGTGTGTGTGAATTATTGCGGGTACGTGTCGTTTGTTTCTGTGGTGGATGTCTGACTTACCATCTCTGACGTAGGCGTCTGTTCCTGATCCGGTCATAGATGTAAAGTAGTGGGATGACCTGCGCGATGGGATTCATGCTGTCTTCGTCTCGTACACGCTGATTGTTGCTCCATCTCGTACCCGTTGCTAGTTGGTCCGTCTCATAGCAGTGGGTTGTGTTGTGGCAAGAATCGTGCCTATAATACTGCTCTCCCGGATGCTGTGACGTGCTGGAAGTGGCGACCCGTTCGGCGCGTAGGAAGTGCGCATCGTACTTGTCCGGCCGGAAACTGCTGTGTATTTGCTTCCGTGCGACTCGAATAGGCGTTTACGGATCCGGCTCGTACGGGAACTGTACCTGGGATCCGAGCGTACGGCTTGTTCGGATTTTGAGCACATTTGCGCATCGTACTTCCTTGCCCGGGTGGACCGCCTGCCGGTACGTGTCGTTTGGAAGGTAAGCCTACGAGCGGCTCTTTGAGGGCATACTGAGCGAGATCGGAATCGGCCCCAGAGTCTAAAAATGGTGCTACATTGTGACAAACTCAGGGACTGCGGTGGCATGAGAAAATATACCTACAGGGGACACGGTGGTACCACAAATTAATTTCACCACCACACAAATACAACAAACAATACCACCCCACACAATTCCACAACTAACAGTTCCAATCCAACTCAGATAATTAAACTCCACACCAAACAAAAACACATGGGTAAAAATCATTATCATTTACAACACCAATAGCTCTAACTCTCACAAATGCGAGACCTATTGCATTGCAAATGCTTGTTTTTTTGTGTGCTGAGGGCAACCTGTTGACATCAAAGGGTCATTCTCAGCAGTTGAGAAGTTAAATACTGTGAACAGTTATCACTTAAGGAGCCTTTTTAAACTGTTAGATGCTGTCTTTCGATATTGTTCCTCTAGATGTTATCCACCGACAGCGCCTCTTCAGTCTGGAATGAAAAAAGCAACTTTACATCAAACTAGTTGTGTAATAATCTTAACCTCTATGGGGGATATTCTCAAGAACGTGTGATAATTATCGCAAAATTAGCTAAACGCAACTTTGCACATCGCAGTCCATCACGGGAAAATAACACTGTGTTAACGTTGTATTCTCAACCCGGCGGCACCATGCGATAGTCACACGATAACGCGCCAAATGACCGCGTTAAAATCAACGCGAGGCAGAAAAAATGCAAAACACGAACACGTGCGATGCCCCAAATCGCAATACAAAAATCAGCGATAACCAGCGACAATTCCCACGCGTCATGCGTGAAAATGCACCATAAAAGCAGAAAAAAAAGACAAAAAAAAGTGAAACTGCGTAGCACCATGGATGCACCCGGACCGAGTGCAGAGGACAACGCGAACCCCACAAGCCCCACAGACGACCAGCAAGGAATCTCGGGGTCGGGGAAGGCCAAGGAGAAGAGGAAGAGGAAGACGCGGTTTAGTCCGCGGTTCAGTCTGCAGGAAAACAGGATCATCGTTACGGAGGTGGTGGAACACCACCAACAACTGTTCGTCACCTCCAACGTGTCATTGGCAACAAAGACGCAAACATGGCAGACTATCTTGGACCATGTGAATGCAGCTGCAGAGTTGTGGAGAACAATGGAAGAGGTCAAAAGGCGCTGGAATGATGTGAAGGGCAAAACCAAGAAGAAACTCGATGCCAACATGAAAGCAGCAACGCAGATTGGAGGTGGGGGTCCTGCGGCACACCAGGAGCTGGATGACAGGGAGAAAATGGTGGCCACAGTCATCAGTCGGGATACGGTGTCAGGAGTAGTGGATCCGGAAACTGCTCAACATGACCTGACAAAACATCAACAGGGTAAGTACCGACCAGGGACTGGGGGGACGGGGGGAGATGGACACAATGGCACACATGCACAATTAAGTAGAGCACACTGCACACCCAGAATGACTCTGGATCATGTCCCTGATCTCCTTGGCATACTGCAGCACACATAGAAACAGCAAGTAGGCCCCCGTCGACAATGTGCCCAGAGGGGGCCCTGCCCACACATCACTAATCTCAAAACAAACCCATACACATGTGCTGTACCCAGCAAAGCTGCGGGTCCGTGAGCCACACTGACAATGCAAGTGACACTGCATGACGAGTAGCATGGCTGCAGTCCAATTATCATGACATGGTGCACGCCACGACACTGAGGTGACTGAGTGTGGACCACATCCAGAAAGGAGCAGGTCACACTATGACACATCCACGTGCACAAACAACCCCTGACGTCAACAACACATCTGCGGACAAACCATGCCCAAGAGTCACAACTCGACCAAGAGCCCAATTTACCCAAGTCCACAACATCTCAGCACTGTAGAAGCACAGAAGTCAAAGGCACACCGCCTGAAAGGGATAAGGGGCAGCCAAATCAGAGCTGCAGGGGCGACTCACCCACAATGCAACACACGCACATAAGAATAAGAGCACCTCAACATTGACAACAATGTGGTACAAACTGCAACACTGGACACAACTGGTGCCGCATGTGTGTACAAAATGGCCAATCACATCTGGCACATCTGGCATAGCAGGAAACTGTGAGATGACAATGTATGAGTACAACCTCACATCCGTGATGTAGTACAAATGTCCACTGTCCCCCATCAAATAGGCATCTCCTCACAAACAGTCAAAATGTACATTGTCATGCAATCTGTATGTAAACTCCGCCAATGCGTCAACATACATGGAACACACCGTGAAACTGCATCTCCCCTTTACATTGCAGAGGGACAATCAACACCTCCTGCAGAGCAGACCCTACATCATGTCAGCGATGATGGAGACGACCTCCAGGACATCGACTACGACGAACTCCAACGGTTCATGGACAACCTCCGCACCCCACCTCCAGGAGCAGGGCAGCCCAGCACCATTGAGGTGATCCCAACCCCTGCACAGACCACACAGCAGGAAGCACCCACCACCACATCTGGCTCCCAGCACCTCACTGAAGAACACATGGCGTTCCAACACCCTGTGTTAGACTGCCAGAAGGAACTGGCTGAACAGGTGCGGGTGGGGTTCGACCTCATGGCAGCCAAACTAGATGCCATACGTGGGTGTCTAAGGCCCATCAGGGACCACTTACACTCCCTAACGGACACCCACAGTCCACCGCATGCCCTCCAACAATCCATGGCTGGCATCGCTGGAGTCATGACTCGGAGACAACAACACCTGTCTAGTCAGAGTGGCTACAGCGATGTCATCCGTGATTTGGGAAACATGAGGAGGGTCATGGAGAACATGGAGCGGATGCAGGCGCAAAGAATGGCTACCAAGGCTGCACACGAGAAAGCTGTAGATGGGATCTTCCATGCCCTGCAGATCCTCATCATGGGAGTGATGCCACAAGACATTGCGCAGATGAATGCTGCCGCTACTTCTACATCCACATCTCTGGACCCTGATGTGTCAGTGTCACACAGTGCTGCAAACCAAACACCACCACCCACATGTGAGGCACATGAACATCAGAGGACGAAGATGAGGATGAATCTGCCTTAGTGGTAAGGAGGAAGCAGTAGCATTCATCTCCGCCATATGGCTTGTTTCTGCTTGGGTCTGCCCTCTGCATCATGCCCTGGAATAACACCTTCCACTGTCCCCCGACACACTCTGCGACACTAACCTTGGACCTCGACGTGGACTGCCATATTTTGCATGCTCAACAATGACACAGCAATCAGCCTGCAGACTGGACTCTTCCCCTTCCGAGTAACTTGTCAATCCCTGAAGGACTCTGGCTGGCCCTCCACAGAGCAACATTGTAAAGTGTTCTCTGCATGGCCCAGTAGTAAGACAGCTTCAACACTCCACTGAACGTGAATAATACATTCTAATACACACAGATGTGTCATGTCTATGATTAATCAAGTATAAAAGCATGGACGAATGTAGGGGCAGTGATTCCCCCTTACGTCCATGTAGCTCATGTTGTGGGACTTGAGTCACAGGGTGCATCCCTGCATCATGCTGGTACATATTTGACCCCAAAAGAAGCCCTGTTGTCAATTGTAGGTCACAAATGACAGCCTACATGTAATGATTTGGGACACGTGAAACGCTGATGAGTGGGATTCCGTACTATCTTTGACACACAGAAATGGCATTTCGAATACGTGACACCCTAAACAGCCTCTCTGTACAGAGGTGACACACCCACCATCTATTAGCACTACAAGTTGCACTTACACTAGTCAGAGTGATGTGCTTGTACAGAGGAGTAACATGCACACAGGGAATGTGTGTTGTAATGAATTTATTTGCACATGCTGTGCCTGTGGTCATTTTGTACTGTCCCATGATTGCTAAGGACTGTGACAATGTGACGTGCTCATGTGAAGAAATTGTCAATGATGGTGTTCCTACAGGCTATTGCTGCTGCTGCTGCAGTGGGGTGTGGTCCACCTGCCTCATCTTCCTCATCATCGTCCGGTGCATTTGGCACTTGTAGCCATGGGGCATTGGTGCATACACATATGTTGTGCAACACACAACATGCAACGATCATCTTGCACACGATGCCTGGGCTGTACAAGAGCCTTCCACCTGTGATGTCCAGGCACCTGAAACGTGACTTCAACACGCCAAATGTGCGTTCCACGATGCCCCTGGTGCATTGTGGGCTGCATTGTACTGCCTCTGGGCCTGTGTGTTCGGGGCTCGGAGGGGTGTCATCATCCAAGGGCAGAGTGCATATCCTTGATCACCTGTGACAGTGCAGAGAGACATGAGTCAAAAATTGGTTCTGCATGATGTGTTGTCAGGCTCACTATTTCATTGGTGTGTGATATGTGTGACTCAGTGATTCCTGTTTGACAGGTACTGCTTGTAGCAAATGAGTGGCATCAATGTGTATTCCATAGCCTCACTGCTGCTCCTCCCTCCTCCTGAGCCTATTCACTAGTGTGCGCAGCGCAGTTGCATCACTTGCACTCCTACGGCACACCATTGTCATGCCTGTCTGAGCATGTCCACAAGCCTGACAACGACTCTGTGATGTTGTGCGCTGAAGGTGGGCGGCCACGTGTGTGTAGGCCTACGGTAAGGATAGGGCGGACACAGATGTAGAGTTCATGGCTGGCTGAACTCGCGATGCGGTTGAGGGTAGTCCTATGGCCTATGCTGCAGTAATAGCGACACACACAACAGTTGGCATGTATGATCCTGGACCCCGAGCGGGCTTGCGCTCCTTCATTTATCCCTTCGGCCGAGCTCGCACTCCGGGGGCATGCTACATCGCAACATTGTCCATTGCGGGACGGGTGGTGCTAACACTACAACAGAGACACACGCATTAGTTACTTCCTTGGCAAGGCCAACACATAGCAGCGCCCAGAGCCCCGGGGTGATCATCCACACCCCTACGCTGGACTGTCGTACGCCAGCCCAATCCGCTTACGCTTACAGGGGGGTACGACACAGCTACATGTCCCAGGTCAATCAATCAATCAATCAGGGAATTGTAAGCGCGCTACTCACCCGTGAGAGTCTCAAGGTGCTGAGGGGGGGTCCGCAGAACTGCCGAAGAGCCAGGTCTTGAGGGTCTTCCTGAAGGTGTTCAGGGAGGGGGCGCGTCTGATGTCTGCCGGTAGCTCGTTCCAGGTCTTGGCTGCAATGTGAAGGTCTTCCACACTGCCTGAGGTGACATGGTTGCGTCCGCTGTACACAGCACAATGTAATGTGGTAGGGCCCGGGGCCCTCATGCATACACAATGACCCCACGGACACTCTTAGATAGTTTGTGGAACTGGCTACGGGCACGTGCGCCCGGCCCCTTTTATTGCCAGGGTCACATGTCCAGTGACGCCTGTGCTGGATGGGTGTGGGGTGAGTATAAGCCAACCCTCAGGAAGTGGTTGGTGCTGGCAACAACTACAACAGTGATCAGACAATCAGACGTTCAAAGTTCAAACAGCAAGGGTCCACGACTTGAGTTAGTGGTCCCGGATGCACTGCGGCCGGCACAGGCACACCGCCATGAAACGGTGACTTGCGGTGCACAAAGGTAGGGCCACGAGAGCTGAGCGGGTCCTCGTCGATGTCGAAGGTGGATGTCGCGGAGTGTTTCGGGGGACAGTGGAAGGTGTTCTTCCAGGGCATGATGCAGAGGGCAGAACCAAGCATAAACAGGCAATATGGAGGAGATGAATGCTACAGACTCATTTTTAACACCAAGTCAGTATCAGCTACATGATGATGAAGACAACCCCCAGGCCATAGACTCAGACACCACCAAAGTTCAACCAGAGAGCGTCCATGAATTTCAGGGCACAGAGTTAGTGGCACCAGAGCTGAAAGGGGATGCAGGCTGCAATGAGGCCTGTACAATGGTATAAACTGCCATAAATAAATCAAGACTCAGTTCCAAATGTGTGACCTACTTGACCGCAGTGTAGGCCGGAGGCAGCGGTCAGCAGGGGCCCACAACTGCGTGTCATTGGCTTGCGTTGCACAGAGTTAGTGGCACCAGAGCAGTTGTTGGTAGTGTTCGATCACCTCCATAACGATGATCCTTTTTTCCTCCGGACTGAACCGCGTCTTCCTCTTACTCCTCTCCTTGCGTGCAATGATATGAACTCGGCCATTGAAAAATCAAGACTCAGGGGTCCATTACGATGACTGGCGGATGCACCTATGCGATGCTGGCAGTGGGAGAAAATGCTTTTTTTCGCCCGTGAGCAGCGATGCACCTGTCCGCCATATTACAATGGCCAAACA
The DNA here is from genome assembly GCA_963921515.1 of Calotriton arnoldi. NCBI lineage: Eukaryota > Metazoa > Chordata > Amphibia > Caudata > Salamandridae > Calotriton > Calotriton arnoldi. Next base: position 17,244 of record CAWUFW010017161.1, on the reverse strand, counting down.
CAGCCCATTGTCCGAACGCCGCGGTGCAACTCGGACCGCAATCAAAACGCGCCCGCGAGCGCGGCGGAGACAACCAATCCAGAACCACCGCCGTGCGGAATGACGTCCCTCCCGCCGTACAAATTAGGATGCGCAAAACAGCCAGGCCCACCGCAGCGGAGAAACCGGCCATTCTGAGCATACGGAAGCACCACAGCGGAGCGCTAAATCGATAACCGGAGCCGACCGCCATGGACCCGGCACTACACGTCTTCCTGGCGCTGTACATGATACACCTACAGCAAGCCATGGACCGTGGCGGATGCCGACGCAGGTACGCCATCACACAACTCCGCTAACAAACACAACCCACAACTCCATGTCCGATGTAAGGTGCCTGCACCCACCAGACACCCTGGTGGGGACAGGAACACAACCACAGGTGTAGCCACACATGTCCCACCTGCCACTAGTCCACCCCTCCACACCCAGGCCACCATGTCCATGATCCTGAAATAATGTCCAGTTCACGTGACCGCAGCGGTGAATCCGCGAGAAAAAATGCACACAATGTAGTAGGCTGGGCCAGCGCAAGGCAGGGGCAGTGCTCAAAGTACACAGGGCAACACCTCCACACTCCACACACTAGGCCCACCCACACCATGAAGGGACATGCCACTTGATCTCCCTGTGCCACCACATGCCCAAAAAGCAGCCAGGTGAACACACACACTGCACCACACAACAAACAACTAGGGAGACAGCCTCATCAGGTGTGGCTGCAGAGTAACACACAGCGTACAAGCACTGGGCCAGGGGAACACACACACCACAACAGCATCACACTCATGGCAAGTAAACTGAGTCCAAGCACAAATTAAACACACACAGACAATGAACAAACACTCCAATGGACACACAGCCTGCCAAGTCACACAGACATAACCCACACTGACACACAGCAACAAACACACAGCAATGTAGGACAACAAATAGGAAACCCAAAGTGAGGTGCACACAAATGGAATGGCAAGGAGCTGAACACTAAAAATGTGCACATCACATGCAAGGGAAGGAACACATTACATCCACCCCAGCCCAAAAATCCACACATGGCAGTCACAGTGAGTGAAGTCAAAGCACAGTCACCTCACTGCAACAACTCAGGGAGACAGCAAGGCAACCCATGAATAGGCACAGGGATGAAAGGAAGGGTATGAAGTCCAACCCTGATCAGCCACACATCTGAATCCAAATACATCACAGGAGTATGTCAGCAGCACAACATACAGGGCCCATTGCAACACTCCATGACAGTCAAACACAAGTATGAACCTTCACACAACCCCCACACCCATCACACCTGCAGCACACAACACCAGTGACAAACACACAGAAGCTTGCCAATAATATCCAGTCAAGACACTGACAATCAAACACACCCCCTGGGTGGTATCCACAAACATCACACACACACACACACAGGTATGGCAGTACCACTGTACGCACAAAAACAACAGTCAAACACAGAACACAATCAAAACACACACACAGAACTACTACAACAACAGACAAGACCTGTGCAGCTAAACAGTGCAAATTCAATGGGAGCACAGACACAGCAGGAGTACACAACCACATCAGTCATGAAAAACGCACAGACAACATACCACAACACATATAAGAAGTGCATCCACTAAAAACAATAATGGAGAACAAAAGGCAGAAATGGGCATACAATGACACATAGACAGACATACCATAACACCCATCCACTCAAAATGGTGTCATAGTGTACCACATGTCTGCACATGCACAACCATGACCATAGACACATCAAATGTGAGAGGAGAAAACACCAAGGATGCACATAAAACAAGCATGGCAACCCCAATAGACCTCAGTCCATGTGACAGTCACCCAAGTAAGGCACACCACAATGGCAACACACCTGAATCAAACACAACAACACACACACACTGACAGGAAAATAGAACACCACACACAGAGCAACTGTCAACTGCATGACACAACACAACACAAACACTGCACACAGCCACATCAGCCACAACACATGCACAGGCAAAGATATCAACATGCTACAACAGCCAAACATCAGGAGGTGCACAACAGGCAAGGACAAGGCAACATCAACTCACAGCACTGCATGCACACCAAGCAATGTGTGCACAACACACATACCAGTTACAACAGAGATGAGTGACACACCATGAACACACACAACAACAATCTAAACATCACACACACAACAACACACCCAGGAATTCAATCAGTCCACAGCAAACACACATATTACCAAGCCAACACACACAGATGCAGAAGTCTGGGACACAAAAGTTGAAACAACATGATCAGAGGAAACAAGACATTGGCAATGTTGAAGTGGAAAATAGAGCATGTGTCACAGTAAACCATACCCACACAATAACCCTTTATTTAGCAAGGACACTGACAAGGCAGACAATAGGAGTAAATCTCTTCTTTTTATTTACATTTCACACAGTTATGCAGCAAAAGTTAGACAAGAGCAAGGCCAGTGGCCAGTCCAAAGTGCAGGTGAGGTACATGAGAAGCTGCACAGGCAAGGGGCAAACAGCAGTGAACAGCAAGGCCAGTGGCCAGTCCAAAGTGCAGGTGAGGTACATGAGATCCTGCACAGGCAAGGGGCAAACAGCAGTGAACAACAAGGCCAGTGGCCAGGACACAGTGCAGGTGAGGTACATGAGAAGCTGCACAGGCAAGGGGCAAACATCAGTGAACAGCAAGGCCAGTGGCCAGGACACAGTGCAGGTGAGGTACATGAGAAGCTGCACAGGCAAGGGGCAAACAGCAGTGAACAGCAAGGCCAGTGGCCAGTCCATCGTGCAGGTGAGGTACATGAGAAGCTGCACAGGCAAGGGCCAAACAGCAGTGAACAGCAAGGTCAGTGGCCAGTCCAAAGTGCAGGTGAGGTACATGAGATCCTGCACAGGCAAGGGGCAAACAGCAGTGAACAGCAAGGCCAGTGGCCAGTCCAAAGTGCAGGTGAGGTACATGAGAAGCTGCACAGGCAAGGGGCAAACAGCAGTGAACAACAAGGCCAGTGGCCAGGACACAGTGCAGGTGAGGTACATGAGAAGCTGCACAGGCAAGGGGCAAACAGCAGTGAACAGCAAGGCCAGTGGCCAGGACACAGTGCAGGTGAGGTACATGAGAAGCTGCACAGGCAAGGGGCAAACAGCAGTGAACAGCAAGGCCAGTGGCCAGTCCAAAGTGCAGGTGAGGTACATGAGATCCTGCACAGGCAAGGGGCAAACAGCAGTGAACAGCAAGGCCAGTGGCCAGTCCAAAGTGCAGGTGAGGTACATGAGAAGCTGCACAGGCAAGGGGCAAACAGCAGTGAACAACAAGGCCAGTGGCCAGGACACAGTGCAGGTGAGGTACACGAGAAGCTGCACAGGCAAGGGGCAAACAGCAGTGAACAGCAAGGCCAGGGCCAGGACACAGTGCAGGTGAGGTACATGAGAAGCTGCACAGGCAAGGGGCAAACAGCAGTGAACAGCAAGGCCAGTGGCCAGGACACAGTGCAGGTGAGGTACATGAGAAGCTGCACAGGCAAGGGGCAAACAGCAGTGAACAGCAAGGCCAGTGGCCAGTCCAAAGTGCAGGTGCGGTACATGAGATCCTGCACAGGCAAGGGGCAAACAGCAGTGAACAGCAAGGCCAGTGGCCAGTCCAAAGTGCAGGTGAGGTACATGAGATCCTGCACAGGCAAGGGGCAAACAGCAGTGAACAGCAAGGCCAGTGGCCAGGACACAGTGCAGGTGAGGTACATGAGATCCTGCACAGGCAAGGGGCAAACAGCAGTGAACAGCCAGGCCAGTGGCCAGTCCAAACTGCAGGTGAGGTACATGACATCCAGCGCTGTAAATGTGTGGTACAGTACTCTGCCATGGTCAGCAACACACTCAGGGTGTCAAAAATGGCCATGCCATGGCACCATTATGAGACAGACATGTGTGTGAGGGGGACTAACACTCAGACTTGGCTGGCAGTATGACTGGGAGGTGGATGTATGTCGGGGCCAGTTGGGGTACTGGCTCGGGGAGAGAAAGGCCCAGATGGGGTAGAGCCATCAGTGTTCTGGGAAGCCTGAGGGCTGCCAGGTCCAGGTGTGGTAGAGCCAGCAGTGGTTTGGGAAGCCTCAACGCTGCTAGGTCCAGGTGGGGTGGTGGCACGTGGAGGTGGACTCATGCCTGCACGAGACCCAGTGTGTGTGGGTGAAGTTTGAGGGGTGCCCTTCCACTTCTTGGGGATTTGATATGGCTTCCCTGTCCTGGGATTAAGGCCAAGTGGGGTGTATACAACAGGCACACTGGTCACAAAAAATGGATCAGCTGCAGATGCTGGTCCCCCCTCTGGGGACGTGCTGGATCCTTTGGGACGCTTGGCCCCGGATTGCTTCTGCCCCTGCATCACCTGTTTACCAGGTGTCCCCCCTACAGTGGCCTCCTTACCCTTCTTCACAGGGCTCTGGATGGGAGTAAATGTTGTGGGTGAACTAGCCTTGGAGCCCTTCTTACGTGTACCCTTAGCAGGCACCTGTTTGTCACTGGGCACGGAAACTGTGTGCCTGTCTCTGCGAGACACTTTTGGGACAGGTGAGTCCTTGGCTGGGGATGCTTCTGAGGCATGTGAGCCAGAGGCCTGCTTTTTGCCATCCTTGCCCTGGGTGTGGCCTGAAGGGCTTTTGTCCCTGCGCTCTGGTGTGGGTTTACCTTTATGTGGGGATGGTGTCTGCGCCATGGACTGCTTGGGCTGCTGCTGCTGTGTGCTGCGCGTGACGTATCTGTCCCTTGACGTCTGGGGTGTGTGCTCACCATCATCAGATGCGTCCACTGTCAGGGTGGTAGGCCTAGGTACTGGAGCTGGACCATGGGATTGGGCAAGTTGAATGGCTGCTGTCACTGCAGAGGCCAGAGACTGTACAGTCCGGTGTAGCCCACCCACGTCGGAATGCACGCCCTCCATGAAAGCCACCAACTGTGCCAATTTTTTGTCATGGTCCAGGAAGGCTTTGAGGAGAGCTGTCTGACCCACACACAGCTGGTGCAAAAGGTCCACAGACTCCGCACTGATGGCAGCAGGGGGGACAGGGGCAGGGGCAGCGGTGCCTGGGATGAAGGACACTCTTCCCTTCCTCGTGGTGCGAACACGGGCAGCAAAAGTGGGAGTAGCAGGGAGGGTGGGCACTGAACGCTGTGTGGTGGACGAGGAGGCAGAGTCCCCATTTCCTTCGGACGAAAACATAGATGCATCACCGCCGTCGTTAGATGACGTAGATGTCCGCGTTTCTGGCAGGGACTCCTCTAGATGACTAGGGTCCCCCTCTGATGCGCTGATGACATCCGTGTCACTATGCAGGTGAGCATCACCTGTGCCTGATGCCTCACCACTGGTGTCCGTCCCGTGTCCTTCCGTGCCCATGTGAGATGCTGCATGAGAGAGAGAGAGGATAAGTACATATGCATCAAGTTAACAAATATCTGCAAGTGAAGCATCACTAATGATGGACAATGATCCATGTTGGACAACACCATGGGCAGTAACATTGTGCTACCTCAATACAAACATCTAACTTACCGTGGCATGATGCAAAATTGTACATAATTCACCCATGTGATGGACACACAGCCATTTAGCCTGTTGGTGGCTACGTCTAACAACACACACATATCCCTCTGTGCACACCTAGGGCCCTGAAGGGTTCAAAGATCCTACTCACAACATGTTGCCAACGTCACAACATGATCCAGCAGAAGTTACCAACACAGACACAGACTCCAACATAACCACACACAATGTCCATGGGCACATGCCATCCACCATGTCGTATCTTAGGGCACAACTACAGTTGCACATTGGTGTCAGATGTGTAGCCAGCACAAATCTGACGTCAGGCAATGCACACATTGATGATGGCACACTCAGATCATGCACTCTGCTGGACCCTGACATGGGATGTCCGTGACGACACCAATGAAGATGATACCAGAAGGCCACAACTACAAATGTGAAGTCAAGGCCCATTACACCAATGACATGGGAAGGTACATGTAGGGGGAATGCATGACAACTGCACCCCACACCGCGGCCACTTACACACCATTGCATCACACTAGCAACATCACAGCCCTGCACTGGCCCAGGCCTGGAGCACATGTTGGCAAACAACAACCAGAGTCACACTCACAGAATACTCACCACCAGCTTGCTGCTGATGCACCTTCAGACGTGCATCCAGGTCAGGCTGCGTCACTGCTAAAATGCGTGCCATTAGTGGTGTCATGCTGCGCCGCGCCAACCTGCCGGATCGAGGGATCAGCCCCAGTGTCATCTCGGCCACGTTCCTACTTAGCCGGGCGATGTCATCCCACCTCTTGTGACAGTGGGAGCATCGTCTGTTTGAGACACCCAGTGCACGCACCTTGCATGCAATGGCCCTCCACATGGCCTTGCGCTGGTTGACTATGAGCTGCAGACATGGGAGACAAGAGAGGGCAACATTCAGTGTAACCAACCACCATTCCCCAGTGCAGGACCATGACACTGACTCATCCCAAATTCAGCCATTACGTCTGCGGAGACAATACATCTGCTAATTGCAAACATCATCATGTGCGAAACACACATTAATGCATGCAGGTATGAGGGTGGACACAGTACATGCCCATCTCCTGGCCATGCAGGACGCCGGCAGAGAGCTAAATGTGTATGCTGACCACATCTAATGCAATATTCAGGGAATAACAAGACATGCAGGACATTACTACATATGTGACTGGGAAAACTCACTGTGCCCAACACTGCGCAGCCCACAAAGCACTTGCCCTTCAACTGCCACACTGTGTCATGGATGTCACATTGAGGGACATGACCGCACAAATGCAGACCCTCATCACAAGGCCTGTTGTGTGCAATCTACATCTCTGTAATGGCTCATTGATGGAGACTCAAGAGGAAGGGCACATATGTGACACTCTGTACATTCAGTGTTGTGTCACTGTCAGATTGGGCAGTGAATGTGCAGGCCATTTGGGGTCACACCGAGGTCCAACGTGGGGCAGCTCATCTCTTACATGGAGTGACGATTTGGAAATACAAACAGTGCCAACACATGCGAGTATGTGCACATGCTGGTGGGGACGGAAGAGTCCGGGCACAATAATGTTTGAATGTACCGTGTCATAGGTGAATGACCAACAAGAGTGTCACCCTAGGGGAATCAGGTCATGAGTATGGTGCAGAACTAGAGATGAGGCACATATAGAGGTCTAAACAATGGCCTCACTATCCTCTGGACAGCAACACTAGCTAAGGCCACAGATGGGCTTGTGAAGGACATCAGGGACACACACAGACATGCAGACTGGCAATCACTGTCCTGACTCGTGAAATGAAAAGGTGCAGCCTCACTGTATGTCTGACAAGACATCATACTTCCCTCACATCTGGATGTGCAGGCAGGGAAACTTGTTGAATAGGCCAACAGCATGCTAGGCAGTGCATGACCCACCCTCACACTCCCACGCACATACTGCAGCAGATCAACTTCATGTGTCCCCCACCCTGCACTCTCACTCACACTCTGAGATACTCACCACGACATTAGGCGCCCCAAAGACCCATGGATACTGGTTGAGCACCTCGTCCACCAGGAGCTCCAGTTCCTCGGTGGTGAAGGGAGTGGCACGGATATTCTCAGTCCTTGCCATCACTGTGGGCAGGAGACAGCAGCAGCAGCAGTTGGTGGTAAGGGGTCTCAGGCAGCAGTCCCTGGAGGCAGCAGCAGGTGAGGGGTCTCAGGCAGCAGTCCCTGGAGGCAGCAGCAGGTGAGGGGTCTCAGGCAGCAGCAGGTGAGGGGTCTCAGGCAGCAGGCTCAGTGAGCTGTGGCAATGTGTGGCTCTCTCACACACATATATAGCCCCCAGGGCTCGTTTATGTTGTTCTAAGATGCTGCAATTGGTGTTACAGGTCTGTCTCATTCAAAACATCCAATGACCGGCCCCGCGGTGGCAGAGCACGCCTACCGCGATTTTCAAACTTGCATCAGGCAACCGCGATTGCGCTTCCCATTGGCTGGATGGGCATGCTCCATGGCGGTGACACACCGCAGGGGACAGGCGTGCGGTACCACGGTGGTGCATCTTACAAGTGCATCCAATGACCGGCCCCGCGGTGGCGGAGCACGCCTACCGCGATTTTCAAACTTGCATCAGGCAACCGCGATTGCGCTTCCCATTGGCTGGATGGGCATGCTCCATGGCGGTGACACACCGCAGGGGACAGGCGTGCGGTACTACGGTGGTGCATCTTACAAGTGCATCCAATGACTGGCCCCGCGGTGGCGGAGCACGCCTACCGCGATTTTCAAACTTGCATCAGGCAACCGCGATTGCGCTTCCCATTGGCTGGATGGGCATGCTCCATGGAGGTGACACACCGCTTGTGCCAGGTGGTAGTTCCCGTTATTCCTGAGCCATGCATTGCCATGAGTGACCGGGATCTGGGTGGCGGAGCATGCCATCCGCCATTAGCCATGTGTATATGCCTAGCAATCCCGCCATGGTGTGAGACACCATGGCGGTGGCACACCGCTGGTGCCAGGCGGTAGTTCCCACTATTCCTGAGCCATGCATTGCCATGAGTGACGGGGATCTGGGTGGCGGAGCATGCCATCCGCCATTAGCCATGTGTATATGCGTAGCAATCCCGCCATGGTGTCTCGGACCATGGCGGTGACACACCGCTGGTGCCAGGCGGTAGTTCCCGCTATTCCTGAGCCATGCCTTGCCATGAGTGACCGGGATCTGGGTGGCGGAGCATGCCATCCGCCATTAGCCCTGTGTATATGCATAGCAATCCCGCCATGGTGTCTCGGACCATGGCGGTGACACACCGCTGGTGCCAGGCGGTAGCTACGGCGAGGGTGCAGCATGACATTGTTGACTATGGGCGTGATGGTGTTCTTAGAGCACGTTTAATGCAGCAATGGACACATCGTGTAGTGTCAATGTCATGGGTCATATCTGTACTTCGAACAGTGGTCACTTTAAATTAAACATGGAACTTGATGTAATTAAAATGAACTATAGTTCGTAATGAGAGCCTAAACGTCATATCTAATACCAAATGCAACACTGAAAGGACTAATGGGGCACATTACTCCTACACAATTTCATATCTGACCCAAACATTTTGCCCAAAGTTCATGTCTCTCACCCCATTTCCACCCAAATTTCGTATCTGAGCCACATTTTTACACACATATTCATATCTCACACAATATGTCGCTACACAGTACATGATTGTGCAAAGATTTCAGCATTGTCTACATTACTCACCACATATGTCACACTGTTGTCTGTTTGGTATCACCTCATTCATGTAAGGTGATTGTTCGCTGTAGCAAAAGTATATGTCCACATGGACATGTGTGTGGTATACACACTGAAGGTTGTAACATACATCACCGGCACACTTTGAAATATGTTCCTCCTTAATCATTTGACCTGTCTGTATGCATTTGGGTATGTTTTGTCCCCATATCTGCAAAATGTCATCAGCATTACTTGTGTCATTGTGTAGGATATGTGCTCATGTTGTTCGGCCGGTCATATGTGAATTTGTCACATGTATTTTCCACAGCTGTGAGTAGGTTGATAGTGGATTTGATGTGTGTGGTGTGTTACATTGGTACTCACCAAGGACAGGTGCATTGACCTTGTCCACATGAAGATTGTTGGCTTGGTGAGGGACTGTAGCCAAATGTGGTGCTGGTGCTCACTGACTGGTAAGTTTGACATGGCATCTGTGACCAGTAGAAGGTGACCCACAATTGGCCTGGACAGTTCAGTATTGCGTGTGCTTTCATGTGCAGTAAGTGTGTGCAGTTTTGGCAGGGTACACAATTAGGACACGTGTGCAGTGATATTAAACTAACACGTGTGGATAAGCAGCCATGGTGTAGTAGCCTTTCTGGGGCACAAGCTGGTCCTGCGCTGTGTGGGTGAACTGATGGTGCTGTTGACTCAATCTAATGATGGCATCTAAGACAGGTGAGATATACCTTGGTAGGGCTGGCTGTGGCACCCATCTAACTCAGACTTTTGTTGTTCTAATGGTACCAGAGGCCAACAAGTGATGCACAGCCAGCATCTTTGTCTGCAGAGGAATGTTGAGAGTCCGCTTTGTTGTTCCTGACAGGCTGTGTGGTATGTGGCTCAGGATGCTTTTGATAGTAGTCCATTGGTACCTGTGTTGTGCGATGACATCCCCTGTTGTTATGTGCATGAGGCTGTTGTGTCTTCGGTATTTACTCAGTATGTTCATGCGCTGACTTTTAAGTATAGTGGTGTGGCTTTGTCCGGGTGGTGGTGTAGGTTGTTTCTGTGTCACTGTTGTGTGTCCAAGCAGCTGGAGTATTAGCTCCATGGCAAATGTTGTACTTTAGTTGTGTGTCTGGGCAGTGCTACCTTCATACTGCATGTCATAGTGCAACTTTAATGCAGATTGACGTTTGTCTACAGTCCTTTTGGATCACGTACCTTACCCACTTTTTGTGTGCCACATTGACAATCTGTGTGCTTGCTGATGATATTGTGCAGTTGTGTTGTTGTGTCTTGATTCACGTCAAGACTGCATATGCATATGCTGTTCATTATTAGTCATTGACTGACTTTGAATTGTGTGTAACAGCATGTATGGCATGTCTACTGATGACAGTGGATATTGGCACAGGCTCGGAATATGTCTGTGAGTGTCTCTAGACTTGTGTGGATTAGCATTGGCTCACATTCCATGCTGAGTCCTTCAGAACTGGACAAATTGTGTAGTTAATGTGTCCCCTGTCATGATTGCACAAGAATGTGTGGCAGGTACAGCAGACATTTAGAAGCCAGCAGTGTTTCTGTTTCACACATGTCCTGTATCATTTACTGTCCGGGTTGTTTGCACCAGATTCTGAAATGTGACTATTACCATTCACAGACCCAATTTCCATGTTTGTTGTTCTCACAGTGGTAATACTGAAGAAGTGTAGTACAATGTATTCTCAATGTGTCACGACTTTTGACTTGCACTGTATGGTGCATTGTGATGCCAGTCAATGTTTGCGCTGTGTGAATCAGAAGCTACGGAGTTGTGCACATCGCATGGTCTGTTGCAATGACGTGTCCCCTTTTATCTCACCTAGGAGGCAACCTAATGTGTATCGTCCTGTCACCCTGCTGGCTAACATTGAGGATGATGACGTGATACGCAGATTCCGTCTGGATCGCACGAACATCCAAGACCTGTCTGCCATGTTGGATCCTCACCTGCGGGCTGGCAGGACATACCCAACAGCATTGACAACCGAAACAAAGGTGATGGCGGCACTGCATTTCCTGGCTAGTGGGTCATTCCAGGAGACAGTGGACATTGCAGGGGGGATGTCTCAGCCCACCTTCAGCATGGTGCTAAGGGATTTCCTGTTGGCCATGATGCGATACAAGAACCAATACATAATGTTTCCAAGGAGGGCGGCTTTGGCGGATGTAAAGGCGGATTTTTATGCCCTTGGCCACATCCCGAATGTTGTAGGTGCTATTGACTGCACACATGTTGGCCTGGTTCCACCACAGGCACGGGAACACATCTATCGGAATTGTAAACATTCCCATTCTATCAATGTGCAGGTGGTGTGCCAGGCCGATATGATCATATTGCATGTATGTGGCAAGTTTCTGGGCTTTGCACATGATTCCTACATCCTGCACAACAGCATTGTGCCCCAGCTGATGGCCAATCTACTTCCGGAGCGGGCATGGATTGTGGGTGAGTAGGCAGAGTCAAGTTGTGTGCTGTGTGTGCCATGCTGTCCTCTGCCACACTTGTATTACTGAATCGGTATGTTTATTTCACACCTAGGTGACTCTGCATATCTCAACAGACCGTGGTTGCTGAGCCCACTACGTAATCCTAGGACACCGTCTGACGTCCGCTACAACAATGCACATGGTAGAACACATCGGGTGGTGGAGCGAACCTTTGGTCTCCTAAAATCGAGATTTTGCTGCCTGGACCGGACCGGAGGGGCACTCATGTACTCACCCAAAAAGGTGTGTCAGATAGTGGTAGCATGCAGCATGCTGCACAACTTGGCCTTACGGAAAGGAATACCCATGATCCTGGACGATGATGACCAGCCAGGGCCCCCCCTGCGATCCCACAAATGTCCAGTGACAAGGATAGTGGAGAGGAGGAAGGTGTCGACCAGCGTCAGCAGCTCATCAACCCCTACTTCACTTGAATGTGGGTGACGATGTACAACTGGTCCATTGTCTATTGATGTAGTTGTTTGGGTGGAGGTCTATGTGATCTTTGTGAGTGCATCCTGTTGTTGACTCAGTGCTGGCTGCCTATGTGTTGGATACAGGGTATGTAGGAACAGCTACAGGATGTCTATGTTGGTATTGTTGCACATTGTTATGTGTGCATATTGTTGTACAGTGAGAACATGTGTTGTGTGATGGCTGTGATGCCACCACCTGACTAGTGACTTTTGTTCTATTGTCCTTTGCTAGGTCCCTTTTGCCTCCCCTTGCCTACAGAGGATCCATGCTCCTGTGACATTGTAACCATGGTAAACATTGCACATATTGTGATAAACATGGAGCAGACTCAACCACATTTTTGCGTTTTTGTAGTTTATTTGCAATGGGTATCTGTGAGAGGGAAGTGGATATTTACATAAGTGTGAATGGTGAATAATGAGTTGGCAGTCATGGTAGATGAGACAATCGGGTAGGCACCACATTGCTGTGGTGACACAGTCCAACAGATGGATGCCATTACCATGGCAGTGTGGGTGAGGACATTGTACAGAGTCAATGGTTGGGTGAAGAGTGTTGACTTCATGGCTGGCTCTTTGACTGGTGTTTGGCCGGTGCTTTGCCACGGATGAGTCCCAAGTTCTTCTTTGGACGGCCCCTTCTTCTTTTGGCAGGGGGGGCATCGTCTGCTGGGCCAGTGGGGTCTGAGGAGTCACCCCTCTCCGTGCCCGTAGGGGTGGATGATGAACTGTCATCCTGCGTGGCAACGGGGGAGGTGGAGGTGTGGTCTGTGGCACTGGCCTGTCCCTCAGTACCGCCACTAACTGGCCATGAGGTCCACGATTTGTCCCATACGGTTGTTCATGGACCTCAGCAGATGTTGGAGCTCCAGGGCATTTTCGTGGGCCTGGCCCATTTGTGCCTGTGTGCGTTCATAGGCACCCACAACCCTGGTGATCTTATCCAGGGCTTCGGTCACAGTGTCCGGTGTTGTTGGAGTCCCACTTGTCCTCCCACCTGCCCTGCTATCACTGACCTGTTGCCTCATCACTCTAGCCACACGCCTGCCCTCCACAGTTGGTGGTGTGGGCTGGGCATCCTCTGGGGCTGGCCGACTGTTGCAGGCAATAGTGGTAGTGGTGGTGGTGGTGGTGGCGGCACAGGTCGTTCCAGCAGGGGTCAGCGTTGTTGTTGTTGCTGATGGTGGGGGGGCAGTGGGGTCATGTGACTGGTTGCGCCCTGACACACCAGATGGGCCGGCTTGGAGCTCCTCATCCAAAGAATCCAGGGACTCCGCATCAGAGTGTCCATGTTCCGGGGGAGGAGACTGGCTCTGCAAGTTGAGGTTGTTGTCCTCTGCAGTCAGTTGTTGGTCACCTGTGGAACAGAGGGTACCTGGTCATTGACTTACAGCCATATGGCTTGCTGTGTTTGATGTCTCTTATTTACATTTTATGCAACACACAGTTACGTATTTTATGATTTGAATGTCTGCACAGTGTTGTTCGTCATGACATGATGTGGAGGTACATACATCTTGTTCCATGGTGTGACAAGTCATTGGATGCCATGCCCAACTTGACACTCTTTGAATGGAACTGATGGGTTGTCATCTGACAACTGGCTGCCATGCAACTTGATGTGATGCATCGAGGATGATTACTCTTCCCGACAGATGTTACATATGCACATGTACTAGACATTGTCCCATTGTTATCTCATGCATACCTTTGTAATGTTCTGTGCTTGTATTTATTTGCTCGACAGAGCATGCCTTTTCATTGTTACTATGGTCCTTCATGCTCAGCACCCATGGAATTTGCAGATAGCATTCTGTGCAGTGCATATGTGGTCCCTGATTTGCTTACAAATGGGTTTAGTTGAGTCACAGTTCTGTTACTGTCACAGTTACATACGCATTGCTGTCTGCATTCTATCAAATGGTATGTAATTGGGGTGTATTTTGTTGTGATGTGTGGCATTGTGTTGGCATTAGCTCACTGCTTTCGTTGAGGAATGGTGGGGTGCATGCACTGTCTGCTTACCTGTACAGTTGGCATCTTTTGGGTGGACTTTCTACCACATGCTTCTGGGTGGGAGGGAGTGCTCCATCCTGCTGAGGGATGGGGCAGGGTGTGCCTGGTGGGAGTTGTGGTGCAAGCCTCCCTATTCCAAAGACACCTCCCTGGAAAGATGGCTACCTACCTATTAGGTGAGGGTGTGGCAAACAATGACTGCCACATGGTTGTGGGTGGGGGGAGTAGTCCATCCTGCTCAGCTGTGGGACAAGGGGGCCTGGTGGGAGTTGTAGTGCAGGCCTCCCTATTCTAAACACTCCTCCCTGGAAAGATGGCTACCTACCTGTTAGGTGAGGGTGTAGCACACAATGACTGCCACATGGTTGTGGGTAGGGGAGTAGTCCATCCTGCTCAGCTGTGGGACAGGGGGCCTGGTGGGAGTTGTAGTGCAGGCCTCCCTATTCCAAACACCTCCATGGAAAGATGGCTACCTACCTGTTAGGTGAGGGTGTAGCACACAATGACTGCCACATGGTTGTGGGTAGGGGGAGTAGTCCATCCTGCTCAGCTGTGGGACAGGGGGCCTGGTGGGAGTTATAGTGCAGGCCTCCCTATTCCAAAGACACCTCCCTGGGAAGATGGCTACCTACCTGTTAGGTGAGGGTGTAGCACACAATGACTGCCACATGGTTGTGGGTGGGGGAGTAGTCCATCCTGCTCAGCTGTGGGACAAGGGGGCCTGGTGGGAGTTGTAGTGCAGGTCTCCCTATTCCAAACACCTCCCTGGAAAGAGGGCTACCTACCTGTTAGGTGAGGGTGAAGAACACAATAGCTGAGACATGCTTCTGGGTGGGAGGGAGTGCTCCATCCTGCTGAGGGATGGGACAGGGTGTGCCTGGTGGGAGTTGTGGTACAGGCTCCCTATTCCAAAGACACCTCCCTGGAAAGATGGCTACCTACCTGTTAGGTGAGGGTGTAGCACACAATGACTGCCACATGGTTGTGGGTGGGGGAGTAGTCCATCCTGCTGAGCTGTGGGACAAGGGGGCCTGGTGGGAGTTGTAGTGCAGGCCTCCCTATTCCAAACACTCCTCCATGGAAAGATGGCTACCTACCTGTTAGGTGAGGGTGGAGCACACAATGACTGCCACATGATTGTGGGTGGGGGGAGTAGTCCATCCTTCTCAGCTGTGGGACAAGGGGGCCTGGTGGGAGTTGTAGTGCAGGCCTCCCTATTCCAAACACCTCCCTGTAAAGAGGGCTACCTACCTATTAGGTGAGGGTGAAGAACACAATAGCTGAGACATGCTTCTGGGTGGGAGGGAGTGCTCCATCCTGCTGAGGGTTGGGGCAGGGTGTGCCTGGTGGGAGTTGTGGTGCAGGCCTCCCTATTCCAAAGACACCTCCCTGGAAAGATGGCTACCTACCTGTTAGGTGAGGGTGTAGCACACAATGACTGCCACATGGTTGTGGGTGGGGGGAGTAGTCCATCCTTCTCAGCTGTGGGACAAGGGGGCCTGGTGGGAGTTGTAGCGCAGGCCTCCCTATTCCACACACCTCCCTGGAAAGAGGGATACCTACCTGTTAGGTGAGGGTGAAGAACACAATAGCTGAGACATGCTTCTGTGTGGGAGGGAGTGCTCCATCCTGCTGAGGGATGGGGCAGGGTGTGCCTGGTGGGAGTTGTAGTGCTGTTTGCCTGGACACATACAACACAGTAGATGTTGTCTACCTTTGTGATGTTTGAGGTGGGGTGGATGTAAAATCAGTGTGACCTGTGTGTGTTTTTGGGGTGCAGATGTGTGTACCTGTGCCTCAGGGATGTATCTTTGTAGTTGTGCAAGACAGTACATGGCAGTTTCATGGTATACATTAGCTGGTACTTACCAGCCTCCACTCTCCCGGGTATTCCTTCAAGAGTCTCTGGATGCAGTATGGTAAGCACCTTCTCCTCCCACGCAGTGAACGGTTTTGGTGGGATGGGAGGGCCTCCACCAGTCGCATCAGCCAGCTCACGGTTCTTGGCCCTCCTCTTCTTGACAACACTCTTCAGGTCATGCCACCGCCTCATGATTTCATTCTTGTTGCAGGGCACATTCCCTACTGCATTGACCTTGCCCGCTATCCTTGCCCACATGTTTGTTCTTGTGGCTAATGGTGTCTGTTGGACCATGCTGCCAAAGAGTTGGGGTTCTACTCTGATTATCTCATCTACCATTACTGTCAACTCAGTGTCAGTGAATTTTGGCATTTTCTGTGGAGCCATGGTGTTTGCTGTGCTGATGTTTTGGGGTGCAGTTGTGAGGGTGGTGTAGGTGGTGTGTGTGTATGTTGTTGTGCTGGTGAGATGTGTGGTGTTTTGCCTATCCAATGTGCTGCAGGGTTTGGTTCCTTCAGGGCTGGAGTAGTGCAAAGGATTGTGGTCAGGGAAGGGGCTGGTTTTATTCTCAGCTATGTGGGTGTGTCAAGATGGTGTAATGCAGTCAGGTGTGCTGTGTGGGTTGTCCTGTGATTTGTATATTTGATTTTGCCATTGGGGTGTGTCATCGGGATGTTTCAGGTTATTTTGGGTGCAGGGCTAGTTGCCTGTGTGCATTTGGTGGCCTTATTGTGTATTTTATTTACTTGGCCGCCATTTTTTTTGCGGAGCATCCGCAGCGATGGCTGTGCTGCAGGCCTTCCGCCGTATCTCACATTCATTACTGTTAGCGACTGCGGCAGACGGAAACAGCGGAACGTACCGTTGTGACATCGGGGATATCATAATATCATTGGCGGTCACTCCGCGTGTATGGCGGCGGGTTGATGTGTTTCCGCTATGTTACCGACCGTCGCGGTTGAATTTTCACTTTCTCTGCCCTCTATGGGCGGTT